>PVJL010014730.1:0-26957 GCA_004026885.1 Lyroderma lyra
TTTATTCGCATAGTCATTTAATAAAATTACTATCCTATAGTATGATCATGTCAATCAGATTATATCCTCACACCTGGATCATGATAAGATGCCCATTGCATCATTAGAAGATTATTTATACTCATGTACCCATTAATTCCTTCAATAACTCTCTAGAAAAATACAACTCCTTTAATTGATTTAGTCTAAGCAACACGAATCCCTGGACCTGAAACTAATTTCTTCCATACTGCTAGACTAACATACAATGGGAAAACAGTAAAATGGGTATTAAGAAGTCATTCAACATATGGGCCCTCTAGTCTTCATTTTCAGTTCTCCAATGTACATATTGATCTCTTCCCTTATTTACACTTTCAAAAATCTCATGCCTGCATAAAATAAACTAACTCTATAGGGAAATATCTAAACTTTTCTTCATCTAACATTTCACATGATTCTTTAAGAATACTCTTAGAACATACACACAAGAATTCAGAAGATGGCGGAGTAGGTAAACACTGTGCCGCTTGGTTCCATGAGCACATTAAAATTACAACTAAATTATTGGACAACCAATCTGGAGAACCATCTGAAGTCTAGCTGAACAGAAGTTTTGTAACTAAGTATACAAAGAAGAGGAGACTACATCAAGACTGTTAGGAGGGGTGCAAATTCAAAAAGAGTCAAACCTCTGGTGGCAGTAAAGAATCAGGGGGTATATCTCAGCTGTAGAGATTCCGAAGAAGCAAGAAACTCACCCCAGATCTCTACAAGGCTCCTCAACCCAGAGCACTGGTGATGGGTAGAGGAGCCCCACAACATCTGACTGTGAAAAACAAAGAGAACTCTGACCATTTAGTTGAGACAGAAGGGTGCAAGAAACCCAGACATGCTCTTAAAGTGCCTGTGCAGATTCAGTCATTTTTGAGTACTCACCCTTGGCTCCAGCAGAAGGACAGTGACTCAGGGGTGCTGGAGGCACATGGGCAGACTGAAGTATGTGGTTTTGGGACAAGAGTTGGAAGATGGGGTTCCCTGGTGGTGTAGTGGCTAGACTTCAGCACTCTCAACGCTGGAGCCTGGTTTCAATTCCCAGCCAGGGAACTCCTCCAACAAAAAAAGAGTTGGAGGACAGTGGGTACTTTTATTGGATGAGTCCTGCTCCCATGTAGCCAGCTGGTGGGCACCACATTTCCTTTGTTGCACCTGCCTTCACATGGCCAAATCTGAACCTGATTGGTCTGGTAAGCTCCAGTTGCTCCACCCTGCTGACTCACCAGAACTTTACCCCACTCAACTCTATCAATGCCAGAGGCACTTTCTCTGGTGAGCAGCCAGCCCCACCTGCACTGCAATCATTCTTGGAAAACTCTTTAGGTCCTCAGGCCCCAGGTAGGTGTTGACTGGTACTAGTGTGCTCAGAGACTTTTACTGAGTAGTTCCAGGCACATCATTGGCACCAAAACAGAATCACAGGAGCACCCAGTGCAGATGACCAGGAAGGGAGAGACAGGGGACTATGGGGCACCTACTATATAAGACTATCCAGCAGTAACGGGCAACAAGGAGACCTTCCTAATACATAGACACAAATACAGGCATCCAAAATGCAGAAACAAAGAAATATGTCTCAAATAAAAGAACAGCAGAAAAATTCCAGATGAAGAACTAAAAGAGATGGAGGCACGCAATCAATCAGATACAGAACTCAAAGAGATGATTATAAGGATGCTCAAGGAACTTAGTGAAAACTTCATTAGAGAGATAACAAGCATTAAGAAGGACATAGAATCCATAAAAAAGAACCAGTCAGAAATGAAGAATACAATAAATGAAATTCAGAATGCAATAGAAAAATCATCAGCAGACTAGATGGAGCAGAGGATCCAATCAATGAATTGGAAGACAAGGTAGCAGAAACCATCCAGTCACAATAGCAAAAAGAAAAAAAGAGTTCAAAAAAACGGGGATAGTTTAAGGGGCCTCTGGGACAACATCAAGCATAACAACATTCATATCATTGAAGCACCAGAAAGAGAAGATAAAAAGCAAGGAATTGAGAACCTATTTGAAGAAGTAATGACTAAAAATGTCCCTAACCTGGTGAAGAAAACAGACACACAAGCCCAGGAAGCACAGATAGTCCCAAAGAAGATAAATTCAAATAGACCCAGACCAAGGCCCATTATAATCAAAATGACAGAAGTTAAAGACAAAGAGAGAATACTAAAAGCAGCAAGAGAAAAGCAACTAGTTACTTATAAGGGAACTCCATAAGACTGTCAGCTGATTTCTCAATGGAAACTTTGGAGGCCAGGAGGGAGTGGCAGGAAATATTTAATATAATGAAAAGCAAGGACCCACAACCAAGATTACTGTACTCAACAAGGCTAGCATTCAAAATTGAAGGACAAAAAAAGAGCTTCCCCAACAAGTAAAAGGTAAAACCCATCACCATTAAACCAGTACTACAGGAATGTTAGAGCGACTACTTTGAGAAAAAAAAAGCAAAACTATGAATAATAAAATGGAAATGGCTACATATCAGCAATTACCCTCAATTTAAATAGATTAAAAGCTCCAATCAAAAGATATGGAGGGTACTGCACTGAGTAGAGTGTCAAACAGAGGACAGATGCAAGTTGACTTTGCTTATAGGTGAAATCCGAAGAAGAAAATAAACAGGTGGAACAGGAAAAGATTCATAGATATAGAAAACATTTTGTTTGTTGCCAGATGGGAGGGGGATTGGGAGAGGGGTAAATAAGGGGAAGGGATTGAGAAGTTCAGTTTGGTGATTATAAAGCAATAGTTATGGAGAGACAGAGTATAAAATAGGAATATAGTCAATAATGTTGCAATAAATATAGGTGGCATCAGATGGGTACTAGATTTGTTGGGGTGATGGGAAGAAGTAAAAGGGGTGGGTGAAAAAGGGGAAAAAATCAAGAACTACAAATTTATAGTCACAGAATAGTCATAGGGATGTAAAGTGCAGCACAGTGTATATGGTCAATAACATTGTAATAGCTTTATACGGCGTCAGATGGGAACAAGGAAAAAGGATTCGTAAGTTACATAAATGTCTCATCACTATACTATACAGCTGAAACCAATATAATATTGTATGTCAAATGTAATTGAAAAATAAAAATAAACAAGAAAAAAAATGACACACACATACAAACAAAAAATAAAGAAAAGAAAAGAAAAAAATACTCTTAGGCATCACTTATGAAATGCTCTCCCTGGTCTCCCTTTTCCTTATGCCAGTTTATCTGCCCTCTTCTGTGCTTCTAACTCATCTTTTGCCTGATTTTATTATTTCACTTCTTTCATCTGATGGCAATTATCTTATCATTTGCCTGATTACCCTAACTAAAAAATCTTATTGTTGCTAAACCATCTTTGCATATATTATTTATTAATTCAATATTTGGTCAAGTAAGATATTCAGTAAGTATTTGTTGAATTATAAGTGATGCTATTAGGTCTATGTTGTTTATGTTTTCTTTGAGCCTATATATTTGCTGGAGTATCAAGAAAAGGAGACTAAACATATCTATTAATTAAAGTTTTAAAAAGTTTTTTGTTCCAGTAACATTTAATAATTAGAGCAGCACTAGTAATATGTTAATTGCTATAAGCTTAAAATGGGATATAATATCCAAATAAATTTAAAATATAATTATAATTTGAAAAACCATAATGGATAAGTTTTAGATTTAAAAATCCAACTATTTAAGTAACTCTTTGCTCAAATGTACATAGGCACTTCTCTCTCTCTCTCTCTCTCTCTCTCTCTCTCTCTCTCTCTCACACACACACACACACACACACACACACACACAGATACAACATGCACATATGGATTTTGAAATCTCAGCATTTACTTCTTTACAATGGTCAGTTTGGTTGTGATGATGCTATACAAATATGATTATGAGATGCAATAGCAGCATAGGACGCCTAACTGCACTTATTTTAAATGTTTTCACATTCTACTACTTCTATTTTTTAAAAAATATTTCCCATAATTATTTTATTTAAAAAAAAGAGTAATTAAGGTAGGGCAATATATCATTCTGAGGATTTTTGAATAAAAAGGACAAACAGACTCAAAAACCAAAACCTTATTTTTCTGTAAAGAACAACATCTTCTTCTCTAATTAGAAGTCATGAATTCAAATGAATGTGGAAATGTTTAGAAAGGTATAAACATAAGGATGAACAAATTTATATTTAGTAAAAAATGGCAAATGTATACACAGACACAATGCACACCCAGTTGATTTTTAAACAACAATAGCCATAAATATATTTTTTAAATTCTGTATATACATCTGTATGTAAGGCTATGAATAATGTCCAGGTTAAATGAAAACGTCCCCCATTGAAGTATACCATTATCCATTCTATCCTTTATCAGCTTCACATGTACAGTTCCAAGGTAAACATGCAATCATACACTTGGAAATTTTTATTTTGAATCTTGACAGCACATTTCCAAAGGTATAACATCTTAATCAAATTTAAAAATAAAACATCCCAGTGCTGAGCGTGGTTGTAAATCTAAAATTATATAACATACATGTTTTTATGCTTTGTCAATTACATTTGAAATAGGGGACTGTTTGTTTCAGCCCTTCTAAAAATGAGACGAGGATGAGAAAACAACCTATTTCCTTATTAGGTTCAGAAGTCAAAGGACTCAGCCAGGAGCCGCAGGCTTCAAGAGCATAGAAGATTAAGACATATATTGGATTCATGATGGAGGGCAGAAAGTTCATTTTCAAAATAAAACAGAATTTTATTCATATTCCTTTTAAAATTCAGATTGCCATTTGCCAGCTGACCTGTGACACGGCAGCAGTGTATTACATTTTCAATGAGCAGTCTGTCTGAGCTGCTAGTGGGAGAAACTGCTTCCTGGTTTCTAGGTTTGTATTTTTTTAAGTAAGATATTGTTGTCAGAATTTTAGATGGTGCAAATGGGGGCAAGGTAACATATTTATTTTTAATAAGAATGAGATGTAAAATAATATAGTCATCAACATTATGCATAGAATAGTCCTGTAAAAAAAAATCATAACATCTCAGGTAAAATGTGTATATGGAACCATCAAAGATGAGGATGCCAGCATCTCGATGAGAAATAAGGGCAGGACAAAAAATGAATCTTTATTTAAAAAGTAAATACACGTGAATGCCTTCTTAAACAAGTTTTGGTAGAGTGCAAGTCAAGCCAATGTTTTCTATAGTCAGGAACTAGATTTATCCAGCTCACCATCTGTCAAAATTATATTATAGATGACACATATGCATAGATACAAGACCACTGATTTTCATATATATTAAAACCTGAAACTACGGCAGGATATGAAAACCTACAAACTGTTAAGCCAAAAGGCTTACGTCTAGAACTTATTTTTTCTCTATGTTGTTTTAATTCTATTCTCTTCCTAATTTGCATTCGGGAGAAATGGACATATAGTCTATGGAAATACACAAAAATTAAATTTCATTTAAGATAACTCATAATAGAAACTTTAAAAAATATAAAAATAAGATAAAGAATGTATTCTTCCTTTATTTTTGGAGCTGTTCTTGTGGGTGAATATATCCACTATATATCTAAAATTGCAGGCAAATGGTTTTAAGATAAAGATGAGAATAATTTTTAATGTCAAATAAATAAAGTTGATATCTGTAAAAATAGAAAACTAACGATAATAATAAGGCATGTACTAGTTTATTTAACTTGAACCAGGATAAAACTGTCAATATTGTACCCTTGAGAATAGCTTTGTGATAAGAATTGCTTGTGTGTTATTTTTGTTAACCTCTCAAATGAGAAACAAAAGAAGACAAATACATCAGTTTTGACTGATTTGGCATGATACTTTTCAAGTGGAATCAGATATAGGAATGGAGCATCCTTAATCTCATATTTACTTTGAACAAATCATGTTTATACATTTTCTCACAAATTAATATGTATAATATGTTTACCTGGTAGAAAGTGTTGGCTTTAATTCATTTGCTGCATTTAAATAAACAATTGGTTTATAAGTACAGATCTGAAGGCTATCTTTTGTCCCTGTAGATAATATTGTGAAATTATGTCCTTATATGGTAATTTAAAAAAACTTTTTATTAAACTATATAATTATTTATTCTTATCATTAATAACACAAATTTTTTACATTATACAAATTAGTCTCAATATTCATTTTTATTAAATATTTTCAAGTAAAAACCTGGATAACTTGTTATTTTAAAAAGTGACAGCATAAGTAAATCGAATGACAATAAATTTCAGTTTAAGAACACCTATTCTAAAGACAGACCAATTTCTATTACAATTTAAAGTTTGTGATAGGAAAGCAAAAAGAAAGCTGAACATCTTTCTCATACCCTCTCATGTGTGCTTGCATATTTGATCACTGCAATTATGATTCATGAAGAACCAAATTCTATTCTGTTTCTTAACGGACAATCTGCAAATAAAAATTCACTTTATTATTTTTTATTGTTTTTACATTTATATTAATTAAACTTACTGTCTTTCCATTAAATGTCTAAATATTATTTATTTTAAACATTTGTCTTTTTGTGTATGGTTTTTGTAGCCAAAGGAAAAAGTGAAAAAGTCATTTATTATAAGCTTTGTTTTATTTTAATAATGAAAATACATTTTTAAAGTACACAAAATTTCCATAATATTCAAACAAAAGGAAAACTTTTTGATTCTCATACCAGGAAGGGAGGAAGGAGGGAAGGAGGGAAGGAAGGAAGGAAAGAAGAGAATTCTTAAACAAATATATTCTAAGTACAATAGAACTACTTTGGAATAATACGATTTACATGTGCCGTATGTCAAATTGTACATGCTTCTTCCTTCAAACACACTATTGAAATATTACCAAAAGCTTGTCAATCCTGATATTCTGGCTTTGTCTGTGCTATCTATTAGTCCAGTCTGCCTAGACCTAGCGTAGTAGAAGCAATTTCATTATGTAGTATGAAAAATGACTGTCAAAATTGATGAAATTAGTATCTTCTGAGCTATAATGGACTTAGCATATGTCACTGGGAATGTTTTCCAGTAACACTTAGACACCAAACAAAAGTTTTAGTTTCTTCTTATTAACTAGCAATGAATTGATTTATTTTAAATTATTAAAAAGTTTCAAGCCAATGACTTCACCAATTGAACTCCAAACAGAAAATAGGTACCAAATTTAGCAATACAATGGGATTGAGATTGTTTCTTCACTGAGCTAATTCTCCTAGAATTCACTGTTCATCTCATCACTCCTTATAAAATACAGAATCCTTAATTGGTCTGTGCTTCTCCAACATGTTTTTAATGAAAACGCAGCACATAACTCTTAGTTTGTTGGCTGCCAGACCCCAATTTACAAAAGTGGGAGTGTGAGATAAGAAAAGAGTACATCTGCAGAGCAGGCTGCGCAATGAATCACACAGTGCCAGAGCTGAGTAGAATATAATTGAGTCCAACATCTCTGAGCACTTTCACCATAATTAATGATAATCTGTAACAGAGGAATCTGAGATTCCAGTTCAGAGAACTGTTTAATTAGGCCAAGTAATGAAAGCAGAAGCAGTACAAGAATATGGCCTGTCTCATGATTAATGATTCATGCTACTGAACACAAAAGTGCCGCACCGTTAACTCTAACGGATGCTGCATCCCTCTGGCATTTACAAAATAGTGAAATGCATGCATTTTTGTATTTTAAAGATGTAACTGGCAGTATCCTTTTCTGAGCTATTTACATGATAAATATGGTTCCGAAGGTAACTGTCTTCTACACAGGTTCTTTGCTCTGGGGTAGTTTAAGATAAATATGGTATTGACCTCTATGTCAGTGTTAAGGTAAGTGCCGGTCCGATACAAGAGAATTCAAAATTTCACTTTCCAAATTAGCAAAACATTATTTTCAATCTTACTCTTTTTTTATTTTAATGTGTCTTTTATTGACTAAATTTTACATTTTAATATTTATATATAATCCCACTCATTAATAATACAATAAAAATAGATTTAAGATCAGATCTAAGATACAGAAAAAATAAAATGTGTTTAACAGTTACTAGTTTTGAGGGTGAGAATGTAAAATATCCTCTTCTGTACAACATTATAACATTGGGATTGCCCTACAAGTATGGGGGGAATGCCAATAGAATGGATTGCCTGGGGCCTTAACTTACAAGCCAGAAAATTATATGAGTTTTATGTCACTACTTACTCTGTTTTCAATAAAATAAGGCATAATACTTATCAGAATGATTGCAAAATTGCACAATGCATATACAAGGACTGTGATAAGACAACCTCCATAACAAAACACGCATATTCTATGCTCAACAAAACAAGGTCTCTTTAGGTGCCTGTTGCAGAAACCTCTGTAATTTAGCTCTGAGATTTAGATGAATTCAGAAGACACCTTAAATGACTTGAAAAAAAAGATTTCTGGATTTTCTCTTCTCCTTGTTCTGACTTCCAATATTTGGGGACACTTAGTCAATCACAGCAATGCAACTGACACTTGACATTCAGATGTCTCCTGTTGGCCCAAAGAGAATATGTAATCTCATAGGCAATGTGATTCCAAGGTTGTCAACAAGCTTGACTGACTAAACTCTGAACAACTGGTAGAGATATGAAATTTTAATCATTGACTTTCAGCTAAAACAAAAACCTCACATTGGTACACTTTTCATTCAACAAAAGGGTGGTTAAGTTCCAGGAATGTTTTCTAGAAGATTAGTGATTACAATATATGTAAATAAAACAATTTTATAAAAGTCATTAAGGAACCACATATTAGTCTAAGCTTTCAGTTATACTTATTGAAATCTTTGGCTAAATCTCACTACGTACACTTTTAATAAGTCAAATGTCTCAGTTACTTCTGGAAATATATGAGTGAACTCTATTTATACATGGAATGATTAATTTGCATTATAGTCATAGATGACATATGCATCATATACAAGAATGACAATTTTTTAAACAAAGTAACACTTAATAAAATTCTTTGAAAGGGATACATATTCCTTAGCTAGTTTGATAAATTTTATATATTTAAATTATTTGCAAATATTGACTGTATGGATTATAGAAGACCAAATAAATAAATAAATAAATAAATAAGAGAGATAGAAAAGCTTTGATGTGTGGAGTTCTCAAAGGAAGAAACCACCTTACTAACTCTTTCACAATGCATAAAAATAGCTAATATTTTTAAAACAATTTTTATATTCTAGGTACTGGGCTTTATAATTTCATACATTACCTATTTACCTTTTACTACAGCCAAACTAATGAAATAGTTACTATAATTATTCAAATGTTACATACAGAAAGTGAGAACTTAAAACATGACTCAGCAATCTTAGTTCATCAATATATAATAGAAAAAAAAAAACAATATAGTATCAGTGCCTTAACAAAATTACATGCAGGCTGCCAAAAAAAAAGTATACACATTTTAAGCAGTGTTATCTATGTAATATTTTTCAAAGTTGTATTGAATTACAGTAGCTATGTGTAGTATGACGTTCATTCAAAAAATGGCATTAATCAAATGAATGCTACTGTCACCATGCAACAGGCAGGACAAAGAAAATGGTGGAAGCACAGTTGTTGTTTGAGGAGCACAAGCCCATTTTGAAGTGGTATTTGAAATTTGAGAACATCGTTTGAGTTTCTGCCGTGGTCTCCTGAGTTAACTCCCCTTGACTTCTATCTATGGGGGAACCTTAAATGATGTGGTGTACTGTAGAAAACAGGCTATGCTGGTGGTACTTTGGGAAGAAATTGAAACAGTATGTGCAGCAATACAAATGGACACTTTGGTCAACGTTGCTCAAGCAGTACTTTGCCATAATAAAAAGTGCCTGGCCACTAATGGTATCTACTATGAGCATCTCTTTTATTTGCAGAAGTCATATATGACTTGTATTAATTTTTGCTACCGGTATATATGAGTATTACAATTTTAATACAGTTTTTTTCTTTCTTAAAATACATAAACTTGTTTTTGCACCCTGTGCATATATTTCTCATACAAAAGTAGAAGAGAACCCCTGTGGTGACTCCAAAGTGTCATCAGGAAGCCAGAATTATCTCTTTCTGCTCTGCTTTACTCAGCAGATTACAACATAATCAAAGATAGCTGGTAGAATTTCAGTTCTTACATTTATACTCCATCCAGTAGGAAAAGTAAGGAAAGAAGAAGGGATTTGCTCCCTCCTCTTTAGGAGCCTTCCAATAAGTTCCATGTTACTTTTCTCCTAAAAAATATAGGCCAGAACCTAGGCACACGCCCCGGCCCCAGTCCCACATGATTATTACATAGGGTGGGTAATATAGACTTTAATCTTGGAAGCAATATACTAAGCTCAAAATTAGGTTTGCATCATTAAAGAATACTGGAAGAATAGACTTAGTTAGCTGGCATTCTCTAGTACAAAGAGATTTAGTGATATACTTCCTTGTCATGCAGAATGCCATGTACACAGCTTCTCAATAAATAATGGTTAATTTTAAATAATTTTACTAAATGATAACTGATAGAAAATTATATTATCATTTTACTCTAATTGTGTTAAAAACATGAGTATTTTAACTGATAAAATATGACATGTTCAGTCATTCAAATTACTATATGAAAGTATCATATGTAACTCTGAGAAAAATAAGAGGTTGGTCAGTATGAAGCATGGCCAGTTGTGTGGTATTAGCTACTGGCAATATATTTCTATTTTTTACATCTAAAATTTACATGAAGTTTTTTTAAATAATTTTTTTAACAAAGGTTCTGTAAATTTTCACACTAAAATTTTTAATTATAAATATAGAGAATGTAATCACTTAATAAAAACAAATACCTGGTGATAACAATTTTAATGTCATTAGGTATAAAATATATCACAATTTTAGAAATGTTAAATATGAAATAAATGCATCTTAGCATAGAAGAAATACTACAGTATACTCATTGAAAAGAAGAACTCAATAAATGTTTTCAAATAAATGCAATGAATAGTAAAATAGATACAAATTGAGAGATAATAAATGAAGTATATAATAGATTTGAAGAAATATAACAATATAAGAATGATAAAAAATATGAACAATTAGGAGCATGAAAAGTAGAGTGAGACCATCGACTATATATTTTTTAAGAGTTATAAAAAAGAAGGAAAAAAATTGGGAAAAAAATACATTGAAAGAAATAATAGGAGTTTTTCAAAATGTAAATAAGTAAAAGTGATGAGTCTTCAGATTCAGAAAGCTACTTGAGTTCTGAAAGGGACAACCTAAATACAAAACAAACAAACAAAAAACCTTAGATTCATTGTGATAGAACTTACAATTTTTAAAGACAAAGAGAAAAATCTTAAGAACAAAGATAAATTACTTAACAGTAAATAATAATTTGGATGATAATGAATGTCTACTTATAGTGAAATATACCAAGATTCAATGTAATAGCATCATCAAAATTCTCAGTGAAATTAATTTTCAACTTCGATCTTTATACCCCATTAAACTGTCAACTGACAATGTCATACAAACAAATATTGGAAGGTTTTAATGGTTACATAAAAGTGGTTAAAAATAAAAAATACTAAGATATATTTCAGACAGAAGGAAATTAAACCAAAAATAAAAAAAGTAAGATATAAAGAAGAATTCATAAACATATTGGTAATATAAGAAGTATAAAATTTCAAACAAGTGTAATTCTGGTTTCTACCCAGGGTAGAAAAAGCAGAAAAGAGTGTAACGCTCAACTTAATGAAAATAAAAGCTAGTTAATCTGCAAAATTATGTTTTGTTGACTCTACTAGAGAACTGAGGTTTTAAGGCAACTATAATACGTTCTCAAAAATCTAATGATGGAGCATAAACACTGACTCATCTGCAACAGTAAGAGTCAGATGAGACCTCTTTTTCTCAAGTGGGAAAAACAATCCAGTTAAAATTTCCATTGAATTGATAAAGGTTGAGTGTGAAAGAGTGTGAGATTAGTTAGAGTCCCTGGGAGCTCAGACACAAGCAGAGTTTAGTGGATTGGACGACTTTTCCTCATGGAACTTCCTGGGTACACAACAGAAAAGTGAGAGTAGGTTAGGAAGCGAGAGAAAACTACCTTAACAACTTCAGGCCTGTAGGAGAGAAGAGGCTGAGCCAGCAGGGAAAGACAAAAAGCTTTTCAGAATCCTTTCCCTTCTAAGGAAGAAAGCCATTAAGCAGTGAAGCAAAGGAAACAGCTGGCTAGCCCCATGGAACAGTTGATGACCTGTCCTGGGTGGGGAAAAGGTCAAGATAAAAGTTTCTTTTTCTTGGGGAAAGGGAAAGGAAGTGTCTTGAGCACAGACTATTAAAGGTCTTCTGTTAATGAGACATCTACCTATGATGAAGATTAAATCAGGCCAAAGAGAAACCCTGCTCCCACTTGCAAACACTATGTTAGGTAACACTAAGAGTAAACTACATAAGTCTCCTAAGGGTAATAGGTAAGAATGGAGAAAGACCCTCCCTGACATGCAGGTGAAGAAAAGAGGTGTTAGTGTCCTCTGAAGATGAAACAGCAACATTGAGAAAAATCCTCCAGCAAATAATCTTCACTCTAAGCACATAATTAAAAATAAAGCTAGTGGTGCATTAAAAGTAAGCATAAAAACAACAGAACCCAAGCCAACTCAATTTCTGAGTAGCTTGACCCAATCCCCCATAAAAGGAGACATGTTCCCATCCCCAGACCTACATATGGCTTCACTACACATACCGTTACAACCTTTCTGCATTGTGATTCTACACAATATGTAGAACAACGAATTAAAAGAATATGTAAGAGAAACTAAGTCTGAGATGACCTAGTTGCTTGGACTATCACAAAGGGAATTTAAGGTAAGTATCATTAATATGGTAAAAGTTCTAGTAGAAAAGATGAATAACATTCATGAATAAAAAGACTTTTTTTCAATAGAGAGATGGAAATTATAAAAATGTCAAATAATGCTAAATATAATAACACAATCACAAAGAGTAAAAATGCCTTCAACAGGCTCACCATTATGTCAAAATGGTAGAGAAAAATATGACTAAATTGAAGATATTTGTAGATCAATGGAAATTATTTAAGCTGAAACACAAGAGGAAAAGAAAGAATGAAAAAAAACTAAACACAATATTGGAGAAGAGACAATATCAAACATTCTAACACACTATAAGGGAGGAAAAAATTTCCTTCTACATGTCTAGCCTCTATAGCTAGTCTAAGAATTAAACTGACCTAAGACAGGTTACCAGAAGGGGAGAAAACCTATTTTAATTAAATACTTACAGTATCCCCAGAAAGATAGAGATTTAAAAGGTACTGAAGTGATTGAGACTTTTACACCATTCTGAGCTAAAGAAAGCAATAGGAGCTCGGAGCTTCCCTTCCCGCAAGCTTGCCCAACCTGTGGCCCAGGGCAACTTTGAATGCGGCCCAACACAAATTTTAAAAACACTATCAGAACTTTTTTTTTAGATCAAAGGCTATTGTTAGTTTTAATGTATTTTATGTGTGACCCAACACAATTCTTCTTCCAGTATGGCCCAGGGAAGCCAAAAGTTTGAACACCATTAAAAGTTTACCCTCCTGTGTAGCTAGCTAAGTTTCTTAGTGAAAAAGTTATCTGACAGTAGCTCTCTTTTTGGGTACAGGTCCCCTTTCTAATGTGTATTTAGAAGTTTTCATAATTATGGATTTCTTCCACTAATGAGAAAATGTATACCTTTTTTAGACAATAAGAGAAGAGTAAAGAAATTTTACTAATCTTGATCTTGACTGCCTCCTGTTGTAGTTAAACCTTGGTTGCTGAATATTTTCATGAGGACTGGCCATGATTACTGTGGCTGCTGTGCAGGTACTGACCTCACAGTGCAGGATTCACTTTAGCAGAGCAGAAAACAATGAAGGTGAATAAAAGGTTCAGAGTTTCAGGTTAAAAACAGCATAGGGATGTAATGTACAGCATAGGGAATATAGCCGATATTTTGATAGCAAGGTACAGAGTCAGATGGTTGCTGGACTTACTATGGTGATCACGTATTTAGGGATATAAATGTTGAATAACTATGGTGTATATCTGAAATTAATATAATGGTAAATGTTATATTTTAATAAAAATCTTAAAGAAAAGCACATTATACAATGATAAAGGTGTCGATTCATAAAGAAGGGATAGCAATACTAAATGTGTACAAACACATAAAGCAAAAACTGATAGAAGTAAAAGAAAAAATTGACAAAGAATCAAAAATTAAAATTTTGATTGGAGAGATCCACACTCTTCTCTCAACAATCAATAGAAAAATCAGAGTGAAATCCATAAGGATATTAAAGACACAAACAATAGTATAAATCAAATTGGATAAATTGGTGATTATAGAGAAAACAGCAGAATATATATTGTTTTGGAGAATGTGTAAAATATTCACCAGGATAACTATATGAAACACAATAAAACAAAGAAATCAATATAAATTCATTGTATTATATGTGTTTAGTGAAAAGGAATTAAACTTAAATCATTAACATAAAGATATTAATATTAATATTCTAAAATATTTGGAACTTAAACAAAAAAATTTAAAAATTGGCTCAGAGAAGAAATTAAAAGGGAAAAAAAGAAATATTTTGAATTGAATGGAAATTTAAGTACAACATATCAAAATTTATGAAAGGCAACCAAAGTTGAAGGAAAATTAATTGTTATAACCATAATTAATTATATACACATGTATTTCTAAACTATATTATAGAAAACATTATAATATATTATATATTAATTATAGAGAAAATATAAAATTATATAATTAATATAAACAAAAATCATAATATGAATTGATAGAGGAAGATTTCAAATCAATAATCTAGGATTCCACCTTAAGAAACTAGAAACAAATAATATTAAACCCAAAACAAGCTAAAGGAAGAAAATAAAATATAGATTATATATCAATGAAATTGAAAAAAATTTTAAAGAATATCAATCAAATTAAAGTCTGGCTTTTTAAGAAGATCAATAAAATTGCTAACTTTCTAGCCACCTTGACTAAGCAGAAGCAAAGAGAGAGAACGAGAAAAGAGATAGAAGAGGTGTCGCAATTATCAGTATCAGGAATTTAATAGGGATATCCTTGCAGAGCCCACAAACAATAATAAAAGTACAATAATGAAATATTATCAATAGCATTAAGCTCATAAATTCAAAAATCTCCATGAAAAGGAGAAAATCTTTGAGAGTCAAATTGAGCCAAAATTACTCAAAAAAATAGCCTACATTGTTTTATATTGGACTTACAGAATTGAATTTGTAGTTAAATGCCTGACATCGAAGAAAATTTCAGGACATAGAGTTTCACTTGTGATTTCTACCAAACATTTAAGGAAGAAATAATGCAGTTGTCCCCTTTTATCCACAGTTTACTTTCTATGAGTTTTTATTTCTTTGTAAACTGAAAGCAACAAATGAACAAGACAAAGAAACATACCCCTATTTGCTTATAGAAGTGTAATTTATGTATTTTAATTATGAGGGAATCATAATTGTGAGGGAAAATACAGCATGTAGACTTAGTAATTTTTCCTTACATTTATGATTAAAAGGTAATTATCTAATCAGTAGAAAACAGCATAATGAATAAGGTATGGAACATAAACTGAAATGAATTATAGAATTCAATTAGTATTTCTAAGATTTTAGATTTTTCCTGCAATGGAAGGTAATTCACTTCTACATAGTAATAGCAATTTTCATGTCAAGTTGGTATAAAGTTTTCTGTATTTATTTCAAAATATATTTTGTTTTATGTTTATATTCTAAAAGAGAAGATAGAATTAATAAGTAAATAATATAATGATAGATATTAATAAGTACTATGAAGAGAAGAACATCAGAGCAAGGAGAGAATGAAATGATGTGGGTGTATTTAAGATGGGGTATTCTAAAAAGACTTCTCTGAGGATATTTCGATTTGTGAATAAAGTTGATATGCACAAAAGCACTTATAAACACAGTAATAGAAATTAGGTGGGAGAAATAGTCAGGCATCTGCCCTGGTAAGATCTTGCAGACCATGGTGTGATGAAAAGCCAATTCAGGTTTTGAGAACAAGCATGCTAACACTACTAGTTATTCATTCAAACTGCATCTAAAAAGTTCTGATCCCCAACACTGCTGATACTCTGGTTTAGACCATCAAGGAATCTTGCCTGAATTCTTTCAATAACCTCCCAACTTCCAACTTCAGAAAGAAATATATTTTTGAATGGTCTTGACCATATGGGCAGTAATATATTTCTTTCACATGTGTGTAAAATTTGTTGCATTCTTCTATGTATATAAAAACGTATCTTTTAATAACTCTGTTCACCCACTATCTATTGTGATCAATATCAATATTTCACTCATTGTTTGGTATCTCATTTCTTATTCAAATCAAATTTTATTCAAATAATAAAGTTTTCTTTTCACAAATGTTGCACAATGATAATTACATTGTGTCTTGGAATGGACAGGATATTTTCATATGTTCTTGCCTCAAAATGGTACAGGGCTTATTCTATAAATTATTGAAATGACCTAATGCTACTTTGGTCATATGATATTGTATGTTTGATATAAACAGATCAAAAGATTATAAAATAAAAAATAGTAAATGGTACAGCAATTACTTCTTATATAATTATAATAACATTTAACTTATGGCTTTAATGAAGAAGAATTTATTTTTTAAAATGCTTACATTTTTAATAATGCAATCATATTATATTCAAACCTTTCCAGTCTACTCTATCAAATGTTATTGTCTATACAGATTTAACTATAAGCTGTATTAGTAAAGTTATATTTTTAACATTTTTAAAACCTCATAGACATTTCAAGTTTAATAGATCACATTTCAAAAAGTGCCATGATGTTATCTCATATTTAATGAAGAAATTGATTCATTCATATAGCATTTCTTGAATTTATTCAACATATTAAGAAAAAATTAGTTTACAAACTATAGAACTGCAATGAAACAAATTAGTGACAGCCAGGTATTTCAAACTAAAACACATTTTTTGAAGAACAAAAATGTATCAAGGGTGCATAGATTCCTGGAATGATCTACCCAGTTCTTTTGTCCTGATTTCTGGGGTCACGTCATTTTACTATCAATTTAACTTTTATTTCTTTATTGTAATTTAATTTTTCCAGATATTAAGTTAATGCATTCTTATCATAGAAAATTTCAAAAATACAGGAAAACATAAAGACAGAACTTAGATATACCAAAATCTCTATCATCAAGAAATAACAATAATTTACACCTTAGACATTTTCTTTCTTCTGCAGCCATGGAATTTCCCTGCTATTCTTAGAAGGTGCCAGGTAGACCTCTTTCTCAGGGTTTTAAAAATAGACCAGGTTGCACTTAGTAGGGTAGTCAGGGCAGTCCTTTCTGGAAGATGACTTACCAGAGATGAGAAAGCAATATGTGGCTGACAGAAGAAATTTCCAAGCAGAGGAAAGAGCATTTAAGACAGAAAGAAGGGCAAATGCAAAGAATAGTGTTCGGCGTCTTTGAAGAAAAGTAAGGAGGTGTTTGTGGCTGGAGCAGGGTGAGGAAGTGGTGTGGTAAAAATTGAGGTTGAAGAGGTAAGTTGAAGAACAGATTAAGCGGGATCTTGGAGGCCATAATAAAGAGATTCACCAATACTCTTAGTAAAATGGGGAATTACTGAGGACTAAAGGTAGAACAGTGACAAGATATTACATGCTATTTTTACAAGATCATTTATAACAACTTTGAAAGAAATCCTCATATTGGTTTTAATTTTTTCCTTTGTGTTCTCAGTAAATGTCTGTGCTGTTCTTCTAAATCACTGTTTTTAATTTCAGCAGTTTATTCTGTTCTCAAAGCTATTATTGAGTTAGAATACGTTTTAACCTGAAAAGACACATTGTACGTACATATAGGTATGTATTTACACATACACATATGTTGGTATGTGTGTGTGTGAGAGTGTGTGTGTGTGTGTGTGTGTGTGTGTGTGTGTGTATACAAGGCTGTCCAGAAAGTATTCAGCCATGTAATACATGAAAAACAGAGACATTTATGGCTGGATATTTTTCTCAACAGCCCTCTTATGTCTATAAAATAAATGTATATTCATAAAAATAAATACACCATGAAGCCTAGAACTACTCAAGCCTACAAACTGAAGTTCTACTCCCTCTTCTCTAATCTGGTGTGCTATTGAGTAATTGTAAATCTAAGATGACAAAAAGTGGCATATATATGTGTGTGTGTTTTTATTAAAGTTTCATGATTTTCTTTCTCTAGGATCAGCCCATAAATACTAAATTATCTTAAATGTTCAAATTTTCTTTTCACTGTGAGATTTTTTAAATTCATAATTTAGTTTTATTTTAATTTATTAAATTTATTGGAGTGACTGATTCATAAATTTATATAGGTTTCACATGTTCATTTCTGTAACACATTGTCTATGTGTTGCATTTTGTGTTCACCATCCAGAATCAATTCTCTTTCCATCACCATATATTTGGCCCCCTTTTCTTCATCTATCATTCTTCTTTCCCCCTTACCCTCTGGTAGCTACTAAATTGTCGTCTGTGTTTATGAGGTTTTGCTTCTGGATTTGTCTTGTTCATTTGTTGTTTTCAGTTTTATATCCAATATATAAATAAAGTCATATGGTTCTCCACTTTTTCATTCTCACTTATTTTGCTTAGCATACCGCCATTTGTGACATGAATAATTTCAAGATCCATGTTGTTGCAAATGGCAGTGTTTCCTTTTATTGGCATGTAATATTTTATTGTGTATATGTACCACTTCTTTTTTCATTCAGTCTATTGAAGGACACTTTGATTGTTTCCATATCTTGGCCACCATGAATAATGATGCAATGAACATGGGGGTACATATATTTTTATTGTTAAGTGTTTTCAGTTTTGGGGAGTAGATACCCAGAAGAGGAATTGCTGGGTCACGTGGTAATTTTATTCTTAATTTTTCAGGAGCCTCCATACTGTTTCCCAGAGTAACTTACAATTGTCAATTTACATTTTCTCCAGCAGTGTGTGAGGGTTCCTTTTCTCCTTACAACTTCTCCAATACTTATTATTTTTTGTCTTGATGATAGCCATTCTAACAAATGAGATAATATCTCATTGTTTCGATGTGCATTTCTCTAATAGCTAGGAAAATTGAGCATTTTTTTCAAATATCTGTTGGTTATTTGTATGTCTTCTAAGGAAAAGTGTCTGTTCAGGTCCTCTGCCCATTTTTTAATTGAATTGTTTGTCTTTTTGTTGTTGATTTGTACAAGTTCTTTATATATTTTGGATATTAGCCTTGTATCGGGGTGTTGTTTGCAAATTTTTCTCCTTTTTTTGGTTTCTTCTATGTCTGTTGATGGTTTCTTTTGCTGTGCAGAAGCTTTTTATTTTGATAGAGTCCCAGGTATTTATTTGTGCTTTTACTTTTTCCCATGCCTTTGGAGTCTAATTTAAAAAATCTTCTCTGAACCCAAGGTTCTAAATTTAATACCTATGCTTTCTTCTATGCAATTTATTGTTTCGGGTCTTCTGTTTAGGCCTGTGATCCATTTTGATTTCATTTTTGTATATGGTGACAGATACAGTGTAGTTTCATTTTTTTGCACATGGTTTTCCAATTTTCCCAGCACCACTTTTTGAAGAGACTTTCTTTTCTCCATTGTTCTTGGCTCCTTTGTTGAAAATTATATGCCCACTTATGTTGGTTTATTTCTGGGTTTCCAATTCTATTCTCTTGGTCTGTGTTTCTGTTTTGCTGCCAATACTATTTTGATTATTGTCACTTTGTAGTATAAATTGAAGTCAGAGGGTGTAATACCTCCAACCTTGTTTTTATTGTTGTTGTGTTTTTGTTTGTTTCTTTCTTTCTTAGGATTGCCTTGGTTATTTGAGGTCTTCTGTGAGTCTATACAAATCTGATGACTTTTTGTTCTATTTAAAAAATAATGCCATTGGAATTTTGATGATGATTGCATTGAATCTGTATATTGCTTTAGGTAATATTTATTGCTTTTATTAAGATAGTCTTCCTGATGTTTGAATATTTATTTTCCTATCAGTCATATCTTACTGAACTTTTAATCAAGTTAATAAGCATGTAATTGTTTATGTTGGTTTGCCATTATAAGAAATGTACCATCTGTAAATAATGTTAATAATGTTCTTTCCCATATTATAGGAAAAGTTTTTATTTTCTTTTGATGTATTGGTTATATGAGGAAAAAATCCAGCCGTAAATACCTTTAGTTTTCATATTATATGGCTTGATACTTCCTGGGCAACCCTCATGTATTAAATAATATATAAGAATATAAAAAAGGCTGTTACCTTGAGCTTAAACTTGACTACTCATAACTTTATAAATAGTAGCATTAGAAATGCATTTTATATATTTCCAATAACATTCTTAAAATCTGTTAAGAGGAGTTAGTGTTTTTCCTCATTTTGAACTATTGATATGAAGAATTATATAAATGTTAGATTATTTTTACATTTTTTGAAAGTAGCACATTTGATCATTTCATCATTTATTTTTATACTGTCTCTTACTTGATACTTTTCTAATGTCATATTTATGGTATTTTGAGTCAATAGACTGCAAGGGTTCATAATTCAAGTCTTGGGCTCAAAAGAATCTGAATTTATATCCCCCTGCACTCTTGGTGTGGTCTTATAACATTAGATAACTTGTTCAAATCAACTAAGCCTTAGTATTTTATGTGTTATGAAGAGATAAATAAATAACATAATTTTTCAGATGATTGAGTGTTAATGGCAATGTAAAGTACTTAGTATGGAAGCCAATACATGTGCAGTCATAAGTGTTACTCGTCATTATTTTCCTTTATTTTTTTCTTTTGCTAATTAGTTTTTTTCATTGCAAGGCAATGAAGACTTTTTAAAGCTAATTAATTAACTCCTTTTAGCTAGGTTATGGAGTATTATTTAAATGACATATAGTTATTTATATCTTAAAGTTCTGTCATTAATCACCCATGAAAATACCTGAAATTGGTATAATTTCTGGATATAATTATTTGAAATTTCAAATATTTTTCAATTTCTTCTAAGGCAATTTATGTACTTATTCTCTCAGATTAATTTTTATATTAAAAGCTGTTATTTTTCAACTTCATTAATTCCTTAGGGCTTACTACTATAGTAACATGCAGTTGTAAGTTGTTTAAAACCACTTTTATATATATAATCTTTTTCTCATGCCTGTCATAGTCTTGTGAGTATTTTAATTATTTTTTCTAAAAAAATTTATCCATGAACCATATCAACATTTTGGGTATATTTACATATTGATCATTATTTTTCTGTTTTTTCTTTGATTCAATAATTTGATATTTTTATAATTTCTCTTACCTTACTATTTTTAAGACAGTTTTAACCTAACTCTATGAATGAGATGTTTAATTGATTATTTTCAACCTGTGTTCTTTAAAAATTAAAGCATTTTTGTTTATGAAACTGCTATGAGGTATACCTTTTGAAGAACTGGCATGACATTTTGTAGACAATACACTAATTACAGTTATTTTCCAAAAAGCTTTTAGTTGCAATTTTTATTTCTTTCTGTTCAAAGTGTCAAGTGGAATTGGTTATTTTAATGAATCAGTTTGATTTTTCTTTGCTGCCTAAAGTTTTGTTAATAGTTTCCAAAGTTTAACGTAATGATAAAAGAATGTGACTGATGTAATTCTATCATAATATTACAGGTAATAAAGAAAAGCAGAAAATATGCTTATTGTAAAATGTACCAGAAGTACATAAACAATGAAAGTGCTCCCATGTCCTCATAACTGTGGGTAACCTTTTTTTGTAAACTGGATTTTTAAAAATTAGATACTAATCCAGACATTAGGATGAAGGATATTTCTTAGTGAACAACATATACCTGTGAAAAGAAAGGTAGAAAGCAGATTTAATAGAAGTTGAAATGTGATAAAGGTTTAAAACCCCTTAAACAATTTCAGGTGGAACTGGAGAATATATGACACATTGCTCTTTTACATACCAAAATGGCTCATCTTCTCCATGAGTCTTTAGATGTGAGTCTCTCTAGTAAGTGCGAACCATTATGAAGGGCTGCTTTCCGTACCTGAGGTGGACCTAGAAGTTGCTTACAGCTAAGAGCTGTCTGCTGCAAATTGTTTCAAGGCATTCCCCGAGAGGGAGAGGGAGGTCCAGTTCAGTGTGTACCATACTCTTTTTTTATCAACTCAGAATTTTTTATTAAAATACTTTATATGCATTATTTTCATTTTATCTTTATCTAAATGTTATATTGATTACATATACTCGCATACAATTTTAGCTCACATTTACTGTTCTAATCTATTCTATACTGATTAAAAGTTATTTTTAACAGCAAGATTTTCTAATTTTTTCAATCTAAATTTTAATTTACCTATTAGTTGACTGTATTAAATTGTTAATAACTTTTTTAAAAGACATAGGGTATAACTTTTAAGCTATTGTTCAATTAAATATTACCATAATATTCGCACAGGAATTACCACTACTCTAAAAATAAAGTTGTCTTTGCTGTTTTCTGCCATTTAATATTGCACAGGCATATTTATTTCTAGTTAAAAACTTCAAGCATGTACTTATCTTTAAATTTTAAAAAGTCTTAAGACCTGTCTAAAAATGATCAATTATTTTTGCTTAAATTCTGATGATCATAGACAAAGGAAGAATCATGATCAAATTTACATTTTCACAATTATCATCCTGCCTTTAATCTGAAGATTATATTATGAGGAGAATTAATAGATGCAAAGAATACAATTGAAGTCGACTCTCAATTTAATGAAAGATATATGAATGGCTAAAAGTAACCAGGAAGAGAAATAATATGGAGGAGATGGTGAAATCAGGTTTTACTTATACATTGAGTTTTGGAAGCTGTGAACCTTCCTAAGGTACATAAAAACCTGTTGATTCTAGAATTCAAGTAGTTGTTTTGTAACTGAATGATAATGATAGTCATTAGTAATCTAAGATAATGAGATCTTCTGGAAATTTAAAAGTATAAGAAGAAAAAGAAATTAGGGTATAGGTTTAAAACTTACCAAGATATATGAAAGTATAGAACAGAAAAAGATGCCAGCAAAGGAGAATAAAGAGTTATTAAAGATGTTGGAAGACTGGGTCAATGTTCTAATAAAGAAAATTTACCTCTACAGACTATTTTGGCTGTTTTCCATGAATTTTGATAGGTTATGCTTTTAGAATCAGTTATTTATTTATATTCTAGTGTTCCTTGTGATTTTCATTTTGACCCTTGGCTTACTTAATAAGTAGTGTGTGTTTGAAGTTCCAAATAGTTTTTAATAATATTATTGATTTCTAATTAAATACCATGTGGTCAGAGAACATGCTCTGTATGACACTGACATCTTGAAATATATATAATATTGTTTTAAATCCCATCATATAGTCAATATTACTCAGTGTTATTTACATGTGAGAAAAATATAATATTCTGCTCTTACTGGTTTCTTCATTGTGTAAACATCCAAAGGTCAACTTAATTGATACTGTTGTTCAATTCTCTATCTTTATTGATTATTCATTTGCTTATTCTATCAATTACTTGGATATGGATGTTAAAGTTTCCCACCATAGTTGTGGTTTTTTTAAATTTTTTTCTTCATTTCTTGCTTTATTTATTTGAGAAATTTGCTATTAAGTGTTACAGACTTAACTACATTGCTATCATTGTTGTTAGTATTATTGCTATTGTTGTTATTGTTAATATAATGAGATTGCATTAGAAATTTTGAAAAATGTTAATGGCTTACCTAAAAAAATATATCAATAAAGTATCTGAAATAACAAAAATGCTTTTTAAAAAGAAGTTGAAAATTCACAAAAGATTTGAATAGTTTTCGTACAGTTTCCATTAGTACTTTTGAAAGTTTGTTCTAACAAACTTTAATTTTCAACAGTTTGTCATTTAAACTTAGAGTCAGAAAATTAGACCAAAGTCATTAGAATAGTCCGGATTTCTTGAATAAATACAAATAAAATAAATTGAATGTTAGAAGAGAAGGAAAGTTCAAAGATCAGCTAATAAGCCTCTCGAAGTGTACATAGGCTTCTTGACTTTTCCTACCTGGACCATAGGATTTTCTTTCTGGAATCTTCCAGGAAAATGACTGACTATTCTATTCACCTATCTAAATCCAAATTTCAAAAATTATTATTTCTCTTTTTTATGTTCTTTTTAGTTTGGTGGATTTATACATCACCACCACTCCTTATTTTGGAAATATTTCTCCCTTGTTAAAGCAAGAATTTTGAAGAAATGAAGGCCAAAGATTATTTGATTTGCCACCATTAACTGCCCAGTTCACATATATGTTTTTACATGAACTTCTCTAATAGTGTTTTTACTATTTGTGCCACTGCTACTGCTGCTGCTTTTGTTACTTCTAGTTGTCATTTGTGGGGACTTTTTATCATACCAGTTGGCACATAGTAGGCCCTACGGTTTAAATAGAATTACAAATACTAAGTCCTATGAGATTCCAATAAAGGAGTGAATTCTGGTACTGAAGGAACAGAAAGACTATGTAAACTGGTTATGACATATGAAGGATTCTTAGAAGAAAGGAGCATAGAGGAATGTAGGATATATATATACAGATTTCTACAGCATATATGAAGTCGTATGTTTTTGAAAGTGCCTAACACTCTTGAAGAGCTGTTGCTTACATTTTAGTGTCATTTATGTGACCAGATGTTTTGACTTTTTGAAAACTAGATTTCAGTTCTTAAAATAAGGAAGCATGTGTTAGGACTCTTAAAATCTTGCATAGATCCTTCCACATGGTATGCTCTTAAAAGCTGAATTAAAAGATATCATACTTTTTAAGATTATGGATTCTGTACCTAGATTGTGTGATTTTAAAATATAGTTTCACCAATTACTAGCTCTGTGATCTTGGGAAATATTACTTTATAAAGTTGCTTCTCATATCCCATATCTGCAACTAGGGCTAATAATAGTACCTAACTGATAAGGTTTTGTTTGGTAAGGTATACATTAGTTAAGGCATGTAAATTACTCAGAAGGTTACTTTGCATTTAATAAGCACTGAGTTATTACGACCATTTTGTTGTCATAGTTACACTATTATTATATTATCATTGTTATTATTGGTAGATATCAGAATCATAGAATGATCTGCACTGCAGCAAGTATACCAGATGGGTTAATATAGTAGTTGCAAAATTTTAATGAAAGGACATATTCATAAGCTCAATTCTTTCACAATTTTAAATCTCTGACTGAGGCTTCATCTATGTGTGCTTATTCATCATTTCATGAAACAAGTGAAAGAGTTATGGGCTTTAAATATAAACAATAACATCATCTGTGAAATGAACAATTGTCTAGTGGGATCATGATTTCAGTGCTCTGATACATGTTAATAAAGTAGTCAGAAGGATTCTGTCCACTTTTGTACCAAAGAGGATCATATGAAAAGGAGAAATGCATTGTGTTAATTTTTGAAAGACATAGAACATAAAACCTCATATTAACCAGTCATTAATAGAAATTAGCTATTTATTTTACTCAGTCAATAAATCCAAATTTGTCAGGAATATTAGTTATCAACAACTGAACTATATAAAGGGAAGTTTGGAATTTTTTTATCCAAGGATTTTTTAACTATTAATATTTCTGCTTATAAAAATTATGGACTTCTAAAAGGGTTGCATGAACTTCAGTCATTTTCATAAATGATAAAATTAAATTGAATTAACTAGTCAACCTTACCATTCACCTAAAAAATGACTAACAGTGATAGCAAATTTTTGTGTCAAAAAATATGTCAGAAACAGATGCTATCAATCAAAATGAGGACTTACTGGAGATAATAAAATAAGTTATAATAGTACTATTGAAAAATACAGATAAGATTTGCAACATTATTAAAATAGAAGTAACATAATTGGTCTAAAGATTAAAAATGGAAGAAATACTTTGATTCTAGGAAAAACTTATCAAATATTTAGAAAACCTAACCTCTTTTTATACTTAAGAAAAGTAGGATAAGTGAGAGACCATAATCTACAGGTTGGCACAATTTTTATTAATAATATTTAAAGATATTTTTGGTTGATTTTAGGAGAAAAAAACACTTGAACTATGTAAATCTTTGGTAAATCACTTTCCCCAAGGTCATATCAAATATTTCTAAACAAGAAAATACTGAATTTTCTAACTGTTTGTCAAAATTACTTAGCCAGGGGTAATGTAGCATTTTGTTTAACTTAGCATTGTTGAGAATTTTCCCTTCTTTTGCACAATTACTTTCAGTATACAAAGCAAAACTAATCACAATTCAATTGTATTTTATTACTGGTGGTTATATGTTCTGATTTTACCTCAAATTATTTAGCAAGCATAACATACACAGGTAAAGGAGTAAAATTTACAGCACATTCTTCACACATTTGCTCATTCTTTGTAAAGAAAAAAATACTGTCTGAGAGAATGAATGGAAAATTAAAGACATAGGAAATATTGCAGGCTTGTATATTTATTAAGTTCTTTTCACCTTATTTAAAAAAAAGTGAGAACTAAACATATACAATTGTGTAAGCATTTACTCTCCAAACTTCTAATAATGGAGAAAAATATTGTGAGACCAATACTCAATATCCAACCCCAGGTAAGATTATTATAACAAAGAACAAAAAGAAGAAATTCTATATAAATTAGTGTTTCTCTCTCTCTCTCTCTCTCTCTCTCTCTCTCTATATATATATATATATATATA
>PVJL010014731.1:0-26946 GCA_004026885.1 Lyroderma lyra
CATGATGATCTCCAGGTTCATCCATTTTGTTGCAAATGGCAATATTTTATCTTTTCTTACAGCTGAGTAATATTCCATTGTGTATATGTACCACAGCTTCTTTATCCAGTCATCTGTCGCAGGGACCTTTGGTTGTTTCCATGTTTTGGCCACTGTGAACAGTGCTGCAATGTATCTTTTTAAATATTTACCTTTTTGTGTGTGTGTATTTTTATCATTGACTCGTAGGAGTTATTTATATATCCTGGGTACCAGTCTCTTGTCAGGTATATATTTTGCAAATATTTATTCCCATCTGTGGCTTAACTATTCATTTTCTTAATGATCATTTTTGATGAGCAGAAGTTCTTAATATTAACAAAGTTTAATTTTAATGCTTTTCTTTTGTGATGATAGCTTCCTATGTCTAGTGTAAGAAATCTATGCCTACCCCCATAAGTAGAGGAGATACTCTTCTTTGTTTCCCTCAAAAATACAGCTTTAACTTTTACCTTTAGGTCTATCACCCACTTAGAAGTAATTTTTATGAATAAAGTAGGGGTCGTGTGTGTGTGTGTGTGTGTGTGTGTGTTTGTGGTTTCTCTGAAAGTTTTCTCTTTCTCTTGGATTTTCATCAGTTTGACTATTATGAGCCTACATGTAGTTCTCTTTATATTTATCTTTCTTTGGATGTGATGAGCTTTCAATTCTGTAATTTTGTGTGTATCACCATATCTGGGAAATCTTCAACTGCTATTTTTTCAAACATTGTTCTTCCCTAGTGCCTGGGATGAAATTATGTATGTTAGACCTTTTGATATTGTCCCACAGGTCTCTAAAAAGATCTGTTCATGGTTTTTTCTTCTATTTTCTTCATATTAAATAATAATTATGGATTTATCTTCAGGTTGACTGACTTTTTTCTTCTGTCTTCATTTTGTGCTAAGACCAATCAGTGACAATATTATTTCACATTTTTTAGTTCTAAAATTCCCATTTGAGTCATTTTTTTGTTGCTTATATTTTTATACTGAGATTTCCTATCATTTCATTCTTCTAAGCTTATTTTCTTTTAGGTCCTTGATCATAGTTATAATAGCTGCTTTTAAATCATTGGCTGCAATTCCAAAATCTGGGTAGCCCTTTAGTTTGGTCTCCATCAATTGCCTTTTCTTATGGGAATGGGTTATATTTTTTCTTCTGTTTTTCTATTGTGTGCCAATAAATCTTGGATTCTATCTCTAACATTATAAAAGACATGGTATAGAAACTCTGGATTCTATTCTGTTCTTCCAAAAGAGCATTTTGTTTGCTTGTTTATTGTTTTGTTTTTAGCTTGGCTAAACTCATACCTACATACTCTATCTCCCCTGCAATGAGTGGCAGCTCAAATACTGATGCTTGGAGACTGTCCATTGCATGGTTCAAGGGTCAATGTCAACAGAGTTCTGGGCAGAGTTTATACACAGAAGTCGGGACTCTCTATTTGGGTTTTCCCCGTTTACTGTCCAATGCTATTGTCGTGAACCCATTCCTATGTCCTGTAAGCCATCCACACTGTGTGTTTTCCATCAAACTTTTAGTTGCTCACTGATTGTGACTGGCACGGCCCTCAGACTGAGAGCCATAAAAATGGGAAACTCACCCAGAACCAACTTCTTCTTCAAAGTGTTCACTCCCCTCCAGTTTCTTCCTGCTTTAATACACTCTTCAGGTCTTCCAGGTAGTTACATACAATATGCTGTCAAGAGTTTATGGCTGTTATCTACAGGAGGTTTGGTCAAATAGGAGCTACCCAGCTATACCAAAAGTTAAATCTCCTACACTACCATTATCAGTGTCTTCAGAATATTTCATTGTAAGGATATACCATAATTTATTAACCTTATGCTGATTGTTCATATTACTTTTATTATTTGTTATCATGATAACTTTGGCTCTGAGATAAAATCAACCTCACTCTGACACATAGTTGATTTGGAACAGAAGCAAGGAATAACTTCTCCAGGCTAAAGTGTGCTCATTTGTAAAATGGTATAATAATAAGGAGAACAACCATAAATGTGTCTTAATGAGACTTAACCAAGGGTAATATTTCCACCAAATGCACACAGTAATTAAAAGAAACAATATATTTTAAGACATTTCATACTACTCTGGCACATAATAAAGGTAGTATTTTCCTCTTTTTGTTGCCCTTGTCATTATCATTATCCTTATTATTAGATTTTTGATCTCACATAATTATATAGAGAAAAGATTAGAGAACAAATGGCATGTAATCAAATATGTTTCTTTCATTTTCACAAGTAAATATATATGAGGGTTTTATTATGTCAGTCAAGTTGTTTTTGAGAACATTATTTTAATGCCTAGATAATACTCTAATAAAAAAAACTAAGCCATTATTTATTTGGATGATCTGTGGTTTCTGAGGAAAAAAATGGAAGTTTCATATATCTATTATGCAAATTTCTCTGAGGGAAAACTCCCTACACAGCTACTGTATTTCTAATTGTAAACTAGCTCATACTAGATAATGTCAACCAGATAAAATTAAGCAGAAAATTTCAAAGCTAGAATGCTCATTAAAAGTGCTTTCATATTTGGACTAATAAAAATGAAATAGCTGCCTCAGCCGTCTTTAAAGAAACTGAAGTGCATCATCACCATCTTTTCATTAAGATCCCCATAGCAAGGATGTGGCATGGTGAAGGTCAAGGAGCTCTGCCTTTTGCAGGTGGGGTGTCAAGTGTTAGGATGATGAAGTGCCCTCTCTAGGATCATCCACAGTGAGGATGAGCCCTTTATCTCATTCCCCCAGGTTGCTATGCTCTGGTTCAAGGCAGTCACCAGTCTCAGCCTGGGGTTGATAGCCAACTGCTTGGTTCTGATTGGCTGAGGCTAGAAATCTAAATCCAGGAAAATTTGAATGCCTGTAAGTGCAAAGCCTGTAGAGTCTCCCTCCCACTCAGTCTCATTCCAGATATTTATTGAATGAACAAATCAATGAGGAGAAGGGTTTCTGCTACATTTCCTTCTCTTGCAGCCAGGTGCTCTACTGAACACTTTCAATGCACTGTGACGATCTAATGCAGTTATCATGCCCAATCTGCGAGCTATCCCGTCATTAAAGATGAGAAAACTAAGATTCAGACAGTAACTAGCTCCAGTGTCCATGATGGTGTATATTTTCCAAGAGTCTTGCACTGTTAACATAATTTTTTAAAAGTCTGCTTGTGTCTCATGCAGTCTTGATTAGTGAAAAGTGTATCCTTCAGAATATAGACAGCAATGAAAGGAGCATTTTTCGAATCTACCCACATGTAAAATCATCAAATGACTAGTATGGGAACATTGGCAGAAAGTTAGTGGGTTATTTTCCAGTCACTATTAGTAGAGAAGGGTCTTTGCAGACAGAGTCTTTCAATTTTAAGACGGTAGGTTCATGACAATGTGATCATTTTAACTAGTGTATATTGAGCACTTACTATGTATCAACCACAGTGGCAGACCCAAAGGATGCATTGGTAAATGAGACAGAGGTAGTTTACATCACATGAGCCTATAGTACAGAAATGAAGACAGGCACTGAACAAAGGGTTACAACTGTGCCAAAAAAGGTGGTACAGGGTGCCTATGACATGTATCAGGGAAATCCACCTAGACTAAGGATCTTATTTCTAGAGTTTAAAGAAAAGGGCATGAGCTTGCTGTTACACAAACATACAAACAAAAACAGAGAGCACTAGGAGATGAAATTTTTCCAAAATAAGAAAGATGGAGCAATGGACTAAAGCCATGAAGATGAAATTTCAGTACCTGAATTAACATGTACAAGTAAGTACAGAATCAGGAGAGTTGGCACGAGAACAACTTATGTGGAAAAGGCCAGAAAATGTTCCTTCACCACAGGGCTAATATTAATTAGCAAATCATTCCATGTTGCTGTTGTAACAGCAAGAAGAAATTCACACATTTGTTTTACAAGGCATGCAAAGGAAAAGAAAAATGTTTTATGTCTATTCCCAGATGGCATGTTTTGAATGATGTCTTTTATTTCAACAGACTTTTCTAGTAAGACAGTTTTCTTTTTTTAATGTGAAAATAAGTAATAAGTTTGGGGGCAATTAACTCGATTCTTAATAAGAATGATTCAAAACCATAATAGAAGCTGATGTGCTTTCATGCTCTCTAAATAGCTTCACTAAATATATAGTAATTGGATATTTATAAAAGTCAGACTCGCCCATAATGAAAGGGGAAATGATAATGTGTTGGCATGGGAAGCACACTTTTAACTACAGTATCTGACTTGCTTCTCAAAATACCCTGGAGGAGAACTCTCAATGGTGTTTTTATGTGTATTCACTCCGTGTCCCACCTGTTTCAGTAATGTGTTAGGACAATTTACATAACTCCATACTGAACAGGATAAACAAGAATGTGGTGAAATTCGAAAGAAAGGATAATGAGGATGGGAAAGCAAGATGAGTGCCCACAGGTCTCCCCTGTCCAGTCCTGTACCCTTGCTGGAGGAGGAATAAGGTCACTGTCTCCTTGGTGTGGATGTGGAAATTGAGATTTGGAGAAGTTACTGACATGCCCAGTTATCACAGAATTAGTGAGTGACAGACCCCAAACTACAGCAGCCCCACTGAAATTCTGTTTTTTTCTCTCTAGTACTCTATGCTACCTTCCGATAATATGAACAATGAAATTGGCATTGGAAAAGATGCCCGTTCAAAGAGAAACTCAGCAGAGCTATAGTTGGAAACTTCATTTCCGTATTGCTCCTCAGGCTGTGAATTGATGAGACAGACGCTCCCTCTATGCTTAGAACTTTCTTAATCTTGGCAGCTCACTAGTTGTTTAACATGCCTAATATTCATCATCTGATCGGGAAGCTAAGTATAATGAAAGGCATCAGGCTCTTATAACACTCTTCTGCATGTCCCAAGTTATGTTTTATTAAGCTGAGTTGTCAATATTAAATCATCAAGAAAGATGGCTCCAGGTAAGTCGCACCATTTTTCATCAATAATACTTTACCGGGCTCTTTGGAGAGTGGAAATTTACAGTGAGTTTAGCATGCGGCTGCGGACTCCTCGTAATTTTTATTATGCTGCACCAACTTCCAGAAGAGGCTGTCCTAAAATCCTAATGTGACAAAAATCAATTTTCAGATGTAAATTTGGGTGTCATAGGTGGCATTTTTTTCATACCCAACAAATTGCTTGTGTCTGGTTTTGAACTAATGATCACATAAACCAGACTGGAGACAAATAATTACATTACTGGATGGGGGAAATTTATGTGACTGGGGCAAAGTTAGCAAAAGATGGCCAAGGAGAGGATCTGCGACTTCGAAACACTTCGTTTTGATGTGGAATATCAGGAGTGTGTGTGCCTTGTCCTGACTTTTTTACTTTTACATCTGTCTGGAAGTATTCATCTCCCATGGGGGGTTTATGGGCTTCGTGTAGTAGAATGGCTGTGTCACCCCGATTCTCAGAGCACGTTTGTGGCGGGGAACCCATGCCACAACTTCAGAAAGCAGCACCTTCTCAGCTTCCAATCTCATGGGGCATGTACTCATTTATTTGACAAACATTCAGCATGTTTGGTGAGGACCTGTTTGGCTGAGAGGAACCAACATGCTTGATTAAGAATAGCGTAAGTAAATAGAGGTCATTGTTCTTGCTTAGCAAAATGTCTTGGAATGGGTGATTGCTGGGTTGATTCATCTGCTCAGCAATGCCAGGTTGTTCTTCTGTGTCATGCCACCATCCTCACTTTACTGGCTTTAATCGTCATCCTTGTGCACTCAATGGTTGTAAGAAGACTGCTGCATACCTAGCTACCACTCCAGCAAGGTTGGGAGGAGAGAGAACAGGGCGAGCTAGATCCATTTGTCCCCTTTGTAGTAAAGCTGTTCTTCCCGGAAGTCTACTATTTATTTCTCACAGGCCAGAACCTTGTCACACAGCTACCTCCAGCTGTAAGAGAAGCTGAAACAGCAAGCAGTTGTGTGTCCCACTGCTGCTCTGAACAAACTCCAAGTTCCACAGAAGGATGACTAGAGAAATAAATGCTAGAAAGACTACAAACCAAGTCACTATGCTGTATGTTTAAATGTTAATACATATATTTGGGGAACACTGGCTTTAGTTACTTCCTTACAGGACTTCTAGAGCTCTCAATATGCTTATACACATCGAGGCCTTTGATGAGGGATTGTCCTTATATCCAGCATGTGGCCAAAGTAAACAAAGAACTCCTCATTTTTTCCCTTAGAATACCTTTCAATTCAGAAGCATTCTGAGTGGCACTGTAGATATTCTTTTTTTTGTTCACATCCTTTGTTGGGGGAGTTAAACACATTTGTCTCAAATCAGCACAGCTTCCTACACCTAAGGCATATGTCCAGCTGCTTTAATTGAGAACAAATCAAGGCACCAAGGGACTTTAATGGATCTTATGGTGAGCAAATAGTGGCCCACGTGCAAAATGATTAATAGAATTCCAAACTTAGATAGCAAGCTTCTGCAATCCTCACATTTATGTCAGGTTTAAGGCAAAATTAAGAGAGAGGTTTTCTCAGACATGGCCTTGACACTGCGCAGCAGTCACTACATGTCCCCCCAGCAAACCCAGTAAAACCTTAGGCCTTTACAATTTTGGTGTTAGTGGCTAAGAGGTACAGCATCCAATTCCCAACTCTGCCATTTATAAGCATTACGATACTGGGCAAGATCCTCTGAGCCTTGGTTTCCTAGTCTGTAAAATGGACATAGTTCCTGCCTGCTGGGGCTGTAATGGGGACTCCATGAGATAATGGTGGGGAAGTACTCGCTGCAGGACAGGGGAGCCATGTTCAGCCCAGATCCTTTGTTACGAGCTGAGCTAAAGTGAGTCCCTATCTGTGTTATGTCTAAACTGGATTCTCCATTCCTCAAGGTCTTGTATAGCTTTAACTTGTGATATTCAAAGCAAGGCATTTTGGCACTGCTGTTCTGACCTTGGCATTTGGACCATGCTTGGAACTCAGGTGCTGTGTCTTTGCTTTACTGGTAATCTTTGCTCCAAAAAAATAAATATAGACCAATGGTCTTGAATTCAATTCTTAATATATTGTATCTAGAAATAATACACACAAAATAAAACAGACAATGGCTAAAACTGCAAACAGTAAAATTTTTGGAGAAGGGAAATTGGCTGAAGGATCAGATATTCTTGGCATCCCAGAAAACCACTTGGTAGAAAGAAGAGGAACAAAGTACAATGACAGTGGCCAAAACCACACACAGGAAATTTTATTATTGACTAGAAATCAATGCAAGAATCAAAACTTCTTATAAAAAACAGAATTGCAAAATTGGACTTGGTAGAATAAAGTCATAAAACAAAACTAACAAATCAGAAGTTGACATTGGAAAGTTTTAACTTGGCAAAGAAACAATTGATGAATCTGATGTTTGGCATAACATTTGTGTACAACCCAATTCTAATAAAAATAATGTCAGCAAAATAAAAGTAAAAATTTTTATTTGTATTTCTTTAATTGTACAGTGTAAGACCTGAATAATCACTGAACAATTTGGCTGGATAGAGTTTGCTTGAGAAATATTAATGGATGCAAATTGTCGATGCAATTCTGATTCACTTCAACTGCTTTGAATATACATAAAAAACTAAACAGGTCAAAATAACAATATTAAAACATTCTATAATCACTGTAAGTGTAATACTATGGCGCCCACACTGTAACCAGTCCCTATTATTATTTATTAACGTTCTTATCTATTCATTCAAGTTTTTAAACCCAAGAACATTTTCTTCAAATGTTTATGTCCATTTATCATTGAGTACAAGGTGGTCTTATTTACAGTGAGGGATGCTTAGCAGGATAGTTTCATCATGTTAATAATAAGAGAGGTAGGAGGAGGAATTACGGTTATCACCTGTATGGAACATTCACTTTGAAACAGGCCCCCTGCCTGGGAAGGGCTTTATTCATGGTTAGCTCCCAGCTCCTACACACACTTGGGTACCACAGAAGTATTTAGAAAGTACCTGCTGTTCTGATTTGGCCTTGATCCAGATGCGCACTCCCCTTTTGGCTCGTGACAGCAAGACCCTTCTAAATTCCCACGTCTTTAGCTTATATTGACACATGGCAGGTTCGACTGTGACATGTTATTTTCTTATGCTGAGGATGTCTTGTCAAGTTTTATGGGTTTTGTGCTTTCCCTGCTGCCTATTAGGCTTATAACTCACAAAGCTATGACTTTAAATGTCAGAATTGTCACTGTAACAAAGGAGCAAAAAGCAGGCTGTTGACATTCTTTGGACACAATTTGCAATATCCTTTTTTCCCTTTTTCTCCTGTTAACATTTTCACGTTTTCAGGTTACACTTGCCCACAGAACTACGTCACGAAGTCCAGGGTCTTACTGAAATATGTCTGGCCTAGGATCTGTAGCCCCTAGGCCCGAAAGCCATTTCTGGTACAACCCCATGCAAATTGGTTGTCCTTTCTGAGCATTGGCCCCTGTCTTAAAAAGCAAAGGTATTGTTACTTACTTCACAGGATTATTGTGAGAATAAAGTTTTAAATGACCTGTTTAATCAGAGCTTCTCCAAAGAAGTGTGGTCTTTTACATGATTCAACATGTTTAAAGCACTCCGTATGTGCTCATTTGATATTTTAAAATTTTATAGATTAGAAAATACTTGAAATACGTATTATAAATGAGCTCTGTGGCAAGTTTCTTGCCAATATTTAGAAGCTGATGGGTAATGCTTACAAATATGCATAGCAGTTTAGAACAGGGGTTAACCAACTATGGCCCATAGGCCAAATAAGGCCCACTGTCTGAATTTATCAATGGAGTTTTATTGGAACACAGACATGCCCATCATTGATATATTGTCTATGATTGCTTTGATGCAAGGGCAGAGTTGAATAGGGCAGAGTTGTTGCAACAAAAAATTCAAAGCCTCAGACATTTACTGTTTGGTCTGGTCCTTTACTGACAAAATGTTCTAACCTTTGGTTTACAGTCTTACAAATTACTTTCCATCTGTATAGATTTAATCTGAATGTACATTTGGTCAGATATATTTGGTCAAATATCACAGCAGTCTGCAGTGGGTTGTCATTTCCATTGTACAGATGTGTAAACTAAGGCACACTAGCACCACATCCCATATCTGATCATTAGCTTGTAGCCTTTCAGTCCTTCATAAGTTTAAATTTACAAAGATGTTTTCCACTGTATTATTGATGCCATGGCTATATCATTTAATCATTACTCAATTAGCACCTCCTGGGTGGCAGGCACTCTTCTATCCACCAGGGCACAGCAGTGAGCAAAACACTTCCTGCCATGATAGAGCTTATATCCTAGGCTGTTATGCATGTACTTCATGGGCTCCAAGGGTCTTATCACACCCACCTACTCCATGATTTTGGCTCACTGAGTGACCATATATGGTGCCATGTCCTGCTGCTACAACAGTCAACCACATGCATTGGTCCCTGCCTTGGAGGGGGATGAAGACGTTCACAGTCCAGTGGGAAATTGCCTTCAGGGCATGTTCTTGATTCCTAGAATGTGTTACAGACTAGAGATATCATGCAATGTAGTCTGATGGTTTCTTTCCCATGCACTCCTATCTCATGACTATTCTAAGGGCTGGAAATCAGCAATGAGATCTGAATAAGCACAGACACGAGTCACAAGGCTCCAGGAGTTACGTAGAGGAATGCACCTCAAACTTTAATGTGCCCGCACGTCAACTGGGATCCTGTGGAAAGGCAGGTTCCGATCCCACGCCTCTGGGGTGGGGCCCAGGGCTCAGCATTTCTAATAAGCTTCCAGGTGATGCTCTGAGGACCATGGTACAAATAGCAAAGTACCAGCAAGCAGTCCAGCTTCCTCTAAGATCCCTCAGATTCAGTGCCAGAGGCATGGAACAGGGGCGGGATCGCAAATGTAAAGGCCAGGCTTTGAGCAGGCAAGCTCAGACATGGATGACAACAGAGGTCACCTGTGTAGACCTGAGACTTTGGCTGTCAGTCACCCTCACCCCGTGAGAGGCTGCAGCTTCCACCTGCCCCATTTACCAGTTTCCTTTTCTCTCTTTTTCACTCCATCTTTTCCCTAATTTCAGGCTCCTCCTTGCCCCCACCCCAGCCCGCAGCACACCCTGTGGTTCAGACCACCCCAGCCAGACCCAGGTAGAGATGCAAAGCTAAGATTCCTTTTTCTCTCTTCCCAAGTTCAAGAAAAGGTGGCAGCATTTCTAGTGCAGACTCTTTACTCTCAATAATTTTGCCAGACTGACTCGAAGTCTTCCCAGCCTGTCTGCTCACGCTGCAACAAGCTGGTGATTATGACTTAGAACAATAATTAGACCCAGCATTTTTAAAGCAGATTTGGTTTCCAGACCAGATTTCAACATTCACTACAATACAGAGTAATAAAAACAAACCTGGGGACATATGCTTTTTTATGCTTTTGTGTTTGAAAATCTGTAACAGCATTAAAACAATTTTGAAAAAAATCATTCATAATCCCCTTGCAAAATACTCTGTGAACATCCCCTTCTGTTTCTCATTCAAACGCATGGCACATACTCTATGCACATACTATATACACAGGTTTGTGCCGTAGATTTCCTACTTATTACGTGATGAACATTTTCTGAGTTGCCACATGATCTTAATGTTTTTAAAGGCTACACAGTAATTTTATTTTCTACTTGGCAAGTCACCGTGTTTGTAAACATTAAACAGGTCTCCTCTGTGGAGCATTTCTTTCTCTCCTTTGCTTTCTTTCACTCTTTCTTTTTCTCTTTCTTTTTCTTTCCTTCTTTCCTTCTCTTCTTCCTTCCTTCCTTCTCTTCTTCCCTTCCTTCCTTCTCTTCTTCCCTTCCTTCCTCTTTCCTCTTTCCTCCTTCTCCCACCTCCTCCTCCCTCTCCCTACTTCCTCCTTTTCCATCTTCTGCTCTCAGAAAAACCATGCTCCATGAACACTTGAATGATTAATTATTTCCTTAGGGTAAATTCTCAGCCCACACTAGGAGAAGCACTTCTCCCCTTCAGTATAATTTGGAAAGCCCAGTCAGTTCGGTGTTGCCATTTTCTATGAAAATCTCAAAGGAAGACACCCTAAATACATTTTATATCTACCAGGTAAACCAGATAATTCTGATATTAATTCCAGTCCCTTATAACTGCACTTATTCCTGGGGTGGGGAAACGGGGCTAATGAGTCCTGACTGAAAGCTAAATGGGCTCAACCCAGGTCCTGATGTCCAGCTCAGCCTCTAAGTCATGCACGGGTTCTTGCACATGTTTCTTTCTTTTCCTGCTTTTCTCTAAATGTTTAATACCTCAACATATGAGGTTATTCAATAGAATATTTGTTTATTGAAGGAAGGATTTGTTTTTGTTTCCTTGGTCTGTTTGGTTCATTGTTGTATCCCCAGCGTCTTATACAATGCATGCCACGTGGTTGGTATTTCATAAGTATTTATGAATCATTACAAAGAACTATGAGAATAGAAACAATCTAGAAAAAAGGGAAGAGATCTTTATTCCAAAGAGCTTAATGCAGTAGTTCTTAAGCCTTTTGAGAATAAATGCATTCTTCACATCTATATATTAACAAATATAATTTCAAAAATAATTTCAGTAGACCCAAAAAATCTGAATATTGTCCCATGGACACCAAACAGTGCTGGAATTAAGAATCCCTGATGTAAAAGAACCTCTGGGATCTAATTCATTTGACATCACCCTACTAAGTAGAAGAACTCTGACTGGAATTCTGTACCTCGGGGCACATTCAATCTTGTCATGCTCTGGCAAGATAAGCATTCTTATTCCCAATTTATAGAGGCAAGTCTTAGGCTCAGAGAGATTCCAAAGACTTATTTGAAGTGACATACTTATTAAATATGGGTCAGGGACTTGAACCAGGTCTTCTAATTCGAGTGCAGGCTGGTTTGAGTGAAACCTGTCCCATTACCCCTGAGTTGATTTGCACAACTTTTGTCTTCTTAGCATTTGATTGATAGTTATCATTAATGCAGATCATTTGGGCTCCCTCATAATGATGAAGACATTTTCACAAGGCTAGGTCTCCGGTGATTTGGACAAGGCAGTTGCTAATGCCACTCTCAGCTTCATCTGGAAATTTCTAACTAGAGTTCATTAACCTGTCAGCCCTAGTTTCTGTTGAGTACCATACTGATATAATAAAACAGTGCAAATCGATAGAAACCTTAAACAGGCTTCATCTATCTTCCTTTGTTATTGTTTTTTTTTCTTGCTTCTTTTATTACTACTTTATTTCCCTGCCACTTTAAAAGTAAAATTGCTTTTCATTGGCCGTACAATTCTGTTTTCACTGTATATTTTGAGTTATTGGAAATCAGGTATGTCCAGATTTTCCCAAACACACCTGCTATTTCCCCAAAGACGAGAAAGCTAACCTTATCTAACCCACTCAGCAAATTTCTCCAGGAGATTTCAAATCTAGTAAATTAACTTTTCTTAGTATAACATGGCTCAATAACTGTGTGAGTGAAGATCTGAAAGGTTTGCAAAACTGTTTCAATCATGGAATTAATGGTAATAATATTTTTGCCCAGGCTTTATAGTACAGAAGCTAAATGATGCCCTGAGTTGGTAGGAGAAGGCATTGTGGTTGATATCTACTAATGGGAATGTGAGAGAAGGAACCATTGTAGAAGGACTTGCCTTTTCTTTCTCTTAATAGTGCTGATGGGTGCTATTGGAAGTTTTTGGGCTCTTTCAACCTCCTCCTGCAAAAGAAACCATTACACCGTACCTGTGAAAGTAACTTCTTGTTCTGTCTCTTCCCCATTCTCTACTCAGTCTCTGTCTTCTCCAGCACTTACTACGTTATTGAAATAATTGACTCAGTGACATGGATTTCTCCAGTTGGACACGTTTGGATTTGTTCTGCGGAAACACCATGATGGCTTTAATATGCTGATTTCTTACCAGCAATATGGGAATCAGTATAACCATCAGGAGCTGTAACATGGGTCCACAGCGCTCTCTGAGAGCAGTCCAAAAGCCAATCAGGAGACGAGACAGTATCCCAGAGAGGAGACTCAGTCAGAGACCTGCAGCTAGGACCTGCATACTTCAACAATCCCCTGTTCTGAGGAAGTTATCCAGCAGCTCCTGTAATGGGAGATGGAAAGCATTCTCTCTGTACCATAGCTAAAGGACCGATCACAGAAATGAAAGTGCAATTACAGAAAAATTATCCCTGGGCTATGACCACATTCCCTGAGCATTTTATTGCCATCACGACTCGTGATTTCCATTTCAGGACTAAGAGCCTCTGATGAAGCCCAATTTAAATCCTTAATATGAGAGTGTGTGCTTTGCAGCCAGGTATTAATGTCGAGTCAGCCAATTTGAGTTTAATTCTCTTGGCCTGACCATAGTTACGGGCTGGGAGGAGACCTGCAAAGTTGCATATGTATATGATATTGTGTTAATCATGTGTGATATTTTCTCTTTTACTTCTGATCAACCACAAGAGTACATTCTAGATAGTGTTCAATTTTCACTTGAAAATGATTTTTATAACTGGAGTTCTTAATGTCTGAGTTTTAGTTCAGAGAAGAAATTGCCCATGCCTTTGAAAGTCAGGACCATACTGAAGTACTTTTCAAGTGTCTTTTGAAAAATCCTCTGAACACTTCTGAAAAAAAAATTCTTAATCTTGTTCTTTGAATAATGCCAAGATTGAGTGTACCTCTGGAGAAATATTGATATAGTCTCAAATCAATATGTCTCCACTTATCACTGACTCTGTGTGCCTTGGACAAGTCACTTAACCTCCCTGAGTCTCAGTTTTGCTCAACAAAAGTTGATATGTGAGAGATTTAGTTGCCTTTGTTTTTGTCATTAAAAAGAAGCATTTAATCTAACAGATATGAAACATTTCTGCATATATACACATTGCCTATGGTCTTTTAAAGTTCATGTAATAAGAATGTACAATTCTTAGCAATCCAATAATCTGAACTTGCCACTCTAATTTATTATAATGCTGATCTTTTCTTCTGAGTTTGACCCTTTGTATACCTTAAAAAGACCTAATAGTAATAGGTTTATGCCATATACAGCATTTCTCTTTTTTAGACAATGAACAAGGCTTTGGAAGCTGAAAAGGCTAAGTAGTTTTTTACTTCATTGCTAGGGAAGGTCTGGCTGCCTGGATGATAACTCACTCCCTAACTTCCACAACTCACTTGAATGAGATGATTAAGGAAGGCTTCTGAGAGGAAGTGGCATATTTGTAATTTAAGTGGGAAGGACATTTCAGGCAAGAGGATGTTATGGGGTAAGACACAAAAGCAGTAAAACAAACTTGTTTAGCAAACAACATGCAGTAACATTGGATCTAAGGTAAGTGATTGCAATAGACAAAGAATATCGAAAAAGTTGTCAGAGCTCAAATTTTAGAGGGCCTAGAATGCCAGGCTGAGAGACAGGGTAGACCACACTATAGATAAAGAAGAATTGTGACTTCACTTTTAATTCCTTCTTGCAACAAGTATTCACTGAGCACCTATTCTGTGCTACCTTAAAGGTGACATTGGGTCATTAGAACTGGAGAAGGATGAGACTGTAAGACAAGAGGACAAGTTGGAACCTGCATGCTTCTAGTATAGAAGGCTATTGGGATGATCCACATGAGAAATGGCACTGTTATGATACGTAACAGTAGCAAAATAGTATTTGGGACTAAACTGAAGAGCATTGCCTCAAGAAATATTCGTTGTTTGGTCATTTTAGTGGTTGCTTGGGATTTATAGTATATACCTTTAATTTATCACAGTTTGCTTTCAAATGATATTACAGAACTTCATATATGTTTCTATTCCCCCTTTCCTGACCTTTGCAGTATTGCTGCTATACATTTTACTTCATTGTGTGTTGTAAATAAATCCCACAATGCATTATTATTTCTACTTTAAACAATGAAATACCTTTTCAAGAGATGGGTAAAAAACAAAAGAAGTCTATTCTTCCACATGTCCACCATTTTTTAGGCTCTTCATTTCTCTGTGTAGATCCATGTTACCATCTGATATCATTTTCCATCCACCTGAAAGGACTATTCAACATTTCTTATGGAGGTGTTCTGGTGGTGAAATCTTTCACCTTTTGCATATCTGAAAAGTATTTCACCTTCAATTTTGGGATATATTTTTACTGGGTTTGTAATTCTACATTGACTTCCTGCGCCCGCCCCCCCGCCCCGACCCCGATTACTTTAAAGATTTGCTCCACAGTCTTCTGACTTGCATTGCTTCTGATAAAGACATCTACTGTCAGTCTTATCTTATTTTCTCTGTTTATAAAGTGCTTTTCCCCCCTAGATGTTCTTAGGATTTTATTTTTATTACTGATTTGAAGCATTTTGAGTGGTGAATCAAGAAACTATTGGAACAGAGAAGATATGAGCACTAGAAAAAGAGGTGAAATAAATGTTAGCCTACACAGATTAATTGAAACTGATAGTTGCTTCCTTGAGCCCAGTACTTCAGGTAAGAGAAATATCATTACAGAATGTACACTAAAGAAAAGCAATAGCAAACATTTGAAGAATACTACATATACATATTTGTGTAGGTATGTACATGCACATACACAGACATATATAAACACACACATCTTATACTTATAACACTCCTATGATGTAGGTACTATTATAATCTCCATTTTATCATTGTTAAAACGGTGGTACAGAATGCTTGAATAATTTTAGCACATAGCTGGTAAGTGACAAAGCAGGGCTTTGAACACAGACCATCAAATTCACAATTATAACTTTAACCACTATTCTAAGTTGCTTCTTATAGCACATGGCCAATATGTATACCAATAACAAGATATTGACAGACCCAGAGGGCACCTGTGTTATAAATATTTCATGTTAAGTGGGGAAAATCATTGCTTCTTGGACATAAAAGCTGCCAATTTTAGGGCAATGGCCTCCTTTCTGATCTTCAGCCTCTGGCTTAGATACTGTAGTTCCTTCAAATAGAAATTGTCCATAATCTTAGAGACTAGATTTCCAGTTAGACTATAGTGGGTTATTGAGTTTCTACTTATTGGTGTTATCCAGTATGTCCAACAAAAGATAGAAACTTCTGCAGGTGAAAGGGAAAAAGAAGTCACACACATGTGAGTGTATTGGCCCAGCCAGTATAAGAAAGAAAGAAAATAACACCAAAACTTTAGCTATAGCCTACCCATTGTACTGATAATGGTAGCCACATTTAGTGAGATTCTTCTAGGAGCTAAGTGCTTTACTTTTGTTACATCTAAATCTTAGAATAATGATTCACATTACCACTATCCAAACCTTATATTTCTGTTAACTTTAAATAATTCTTTGCAAATTACTTGACCTCCGTATGCCCTAATTTCCTTGTCTGTATTATGAGGTTAATACTACTAATTACCCAAATGCTGTTTGTAGGATTAAATGAGATGATTCATCTGTAAAGTGCTTAAGAATAATGCCTGGCTCATGGCAAGCACTCAGTAAGGGTAAGATGATGGTATTGTTATCTCTTTGGTTTTCTTCTACCTGATAGCTCTTACTTTGTCCCTTCAAACTTGAAGTGTCCTGCAAAACCAACTTAGCATTCATCCCACCATCACGATCACTTCATTTCAGGCGTAATCTGTGTTTCTGCTAACAGGCTCATTTTACCTTCTCAACTAGACTAATCCATCATTAACTCAATTCATATGTTGTTTGAGCATTTATCATGTGCCAAGGACTTTTCTGGTTTACTAGGGTTGGCACAGCAAATCAGAAAGGCAAAAATCAAATCCCTACCTTGTAGATCTTAAGTACTGATATGGGAGTGAGAGTACAGGCAAAAATAATAATATAAATAAGTAAAATATAATATGTGACATGTTAGAAGGTAACAGTGGTATGGATAGAAATAAAGCATAGAAGAGAGGTAGGCAGTGTTGGGAGATACCATGCAATTTTGGATATAGGGTCAGAGAAGCCTTCACTGAAGTAAGAGTACCAGCCATAGTGATTCACATATAGAGCATTCCTGGGTGAGGGGAGAGCACATGCAAAGGACCTGAGATGGGAATGTTCATGGTCGAAGAACACCAGGGACCTTGGTATAGCCAGAATGGAGTCAGCCATGGCAGAGCTGTAGGAGATAAGGTTGGAAGGTGAAGGAAGTGAGACAGAAATTGAATAGAGCATCACAGGCCATTGTACTGATCTTACCTTTCACTCAGATAAGATGGAAAGTCACTACATGTCCTGAGCAAAGGAATGACTGAGGCAAGAGGCATGTCTTATAAATGGTGACCAGTATTGGAACAGAGTTTGGCGTTGACAAGCGTTCTCCCACCCATCACAGGAGCACTGTGTGGACAGGATTATTCCACCCCCTCCAGAGATGAGGAAACTGATGCTCAGAGAGGCTAGGTGGTAAATTTCCTAATGCCATGCAGTTTTGGTGCAGAGGCAGGATAGAAACCAGGATTCTCCAACTTCCAGTTCAAAAAGTCATTCTGTAACAGGCAGAAGCCAAGCCCTACTCATGCTCTTGGTTCAAAACCAGGAGTCCTGTAGTCCTGCACTCACCACTTCCCATGCCAGAAACAGCCTTTTTCTGCCTCTGCCAGGTCCTTCCTCTTCCGTGTCTAACAAGCTTTAATGCCCCAGTGCAGAAGAACACAGGGCTAGCTCATGCCAGGTGGGTAGTGCCAGAGTAGAACAGACATGCTAGTACATTCATGTAAATTAGAAACAGCTGTTGCCTCGAGGGCCACAGCCCCCACGGGCACGTGGCTGCACAAGCGCGTGAACTCCAGCTCTCGCCCACCTCCTCCAAGAGTTTTTGCGCGGTGCACAACCTTCACCGCTATCAATGGCAGCCTGACACCTCTTCATGAATTTTTGTATTTCACACACCATGTAACATAGTGGAAGTCACAATTGGTACTCAGTGGATCATGACTGATTGAATTATTTTTTTATCTCCCAATATGAAGATCCTCTATGTGTCATTTCATGGTAAAGGACAGAAATTATTTCAAAAATATTTTTGAGCACCTACTAATGTATGCCAGGCACTAGTCTAGGCAACGGGTATATATAACTACAAAAAGCAAAAACAAACAAACAAACAAAAAACCTGACAAAATTTCCTGCATTTACAGGGCCTATGTTCTTGTGGAGGAGACAAATACTCAATGAAATAAATCAGTATAAGTATGTTAGATTGTTACCTTGCATAGAAGAGAAAAATAAAGCATAGAAGGAAGCATGAAGTTAATGAGAGAGTGGCCAGGGGAGGCTTCATAGAGCAAAGATCTGCATGAAGTGCAAGCGGTACTGTGGTCAACAGAATAATGGCCCCCAAGCTGTCCCCATCCTGATCCTTGGAACCTGTGAATGTTACCTTCTAGAGCAAAAGACACATTGCAGATGTGATTAAATTAAGAATTTCAAGATTGGGAGAGACGAGGCTGGATTATCCCCATGGGCCCAGTATATCACAAGAGTCCTTACAGAGGGAGGGAGGAGGCTGGAGCCAGAGGGAAATTCGAAGATGCTACCCAGCTGTGTTTGGCAAAGGAGGAAGGGACCACTCGCCGAGGAATGCAGGCGGCTTCTAGAAAGTGGGGGAGGCAGGGAGACAGCCTACTCTAGAGCCTCAGGAAGAAACACAGCCCTCACAACACTTTGATTTTAGCCTAGGGAGTCCTGGTCGGGACTTCTGGCCCCAGAACTGTAGGATAATAATTTTGTGTTGTTTTAAGCCACTGTTTGTTGTAATTGGTTATAGCAGCCATAGGAAAAGGACATGGAAACTCAGTAAATATCTGGAGAAAGAATTTCAGGCAGGGAAAGCAGGAGGCACAGAGGCCCTGAGGTAGAGTGTACCTGCTGGATGCCGGTGCGACTGGCCCGAGCTAGAGTGAGTCAGGAGGACTTGAGGTCACAGGGGGCAGGGGACAGATTACACTAAACGCTGGAGACCAGTGCACGCACATTGTTTGGTCCAAGAGCTAGGAGGCCCCACTGGAAGCTATGAAGTAGAAGAGAAATGGCATCTAGTCCATGTTTTAACAGGACCACTCTGTCTGCCATGGGGGTGGGTTGCGAGGGCAAGGGCAGAGGCTGGGGGGCAATTAGGAGCTTCACTATAATCCACTCAAAATAGGATATTGGCTTGGACTAGGATGGTGGCCATTGGGAGAGAGTCAGGGAGTGAGAAACTGTGAAATTCTGAACATATTTTGAAGATGGAGTTCATGGACCAGATAAAGGATAAATGTGATACATGTATATTTGACTGGTAGAAATTCTGAATAAAACGAGTACAGTAATTAAAACTTTAATGTGGAAAGATATGACACGGAAGGCAAGAGGTAGTTTAGTCTTCAAATGGAATGGTCTGGGTTCAAATCCTGACTACCTCAGTCATACAAAATGTGTCCTTGAGTGTTTAGCTTTCCTGGGACTCAGTTTTCTCATCTGTAGCATGGGAGTATAAGGGCACCTACCTACATCACCAAGACTGTGTGAGTATTAAAGGAGAAAGGTAGTTGTTAAGACTTAGTGTCTAGACCATAGTAAGTACTCAAAAAGTGTTCTCGCTCATCATCTAGAAGTCATTGATTTTCAAAGATACTTTCAGATTTGTAAAATGCTAGAAGATTTAAAGTGGAGAAGTATTTGAAAACAAATGAAACAGCTCCTTTCCTGTGGGTTGAGTTCACAGGATCGCCAGGATGCTAACTTATTTCCCCTGGTCCCATGATAGATTTTCTGAGCTCCATTATCAAATAGTTGTTGTATTTGTTGATCTTGACGTTGAAAAGGGAGCTTGAGCCTTCAGTCTTGTAAGGAAGAATGAGTATTACATGGCAATTGAATAGTTATGACATGTTCTCCTCTTTTTAAAGCAGCCGTTGTTTTACCATCCTAACATCAAAACCTCTGGGGCCAGGGAAACTTCAGATGCTGGAGAACATCAAATGTGGTCTCTTTTTTCCCTCTTTGTCCTGGTAGATCTGACACACGTTTGAACCTTCAAAGGCCACAGTAATCAATAATGTGGGGAGACATGCGACTTGCATGCTTCATTGTGAAGATGAATTTATTAATGTAAATTGTATAGCGTAGAAGAGCAGTTGGGGCTGAATTAAAATGTGAGGATCTGTAATCGAACAATAGCAGCAGCAACAACAAAACCACAGAACAAAGGAAGGAGAGAGACAAGGTACATGCTGATGAAAGACACTTGGCAGATTTGGGACTTCACTGAAGAGAGCTATTATACATAAAAGGGAGATGGTTGCTTAAGTAGGGTAACGTAACCCTGGCGTCTTAATTAATATGTCTGTAACAAAAGACGAAAGGGGATAACACTAGAAGTCGGGGAGGGGGGATGCTGAAGTGAAACAAGAATTTTACAGAGGGGTAACAAAGAGGATAATTTAGGTTAAATATTGAAAATAACTCTCTGAGCAAAATAATCTTGAATTTCAATTATAAAGAATATTTAACCTTCAGAGGCTAGTGTGGGAAACAGCTTTCTAATTTTAGGGTTTGCAGCCACAACATCAAGTTAATGACCAAAACAAAGCAAGAAGATAAAAATGGGTGGCACAAGTATTGCAAAAATAGACCAAATCCAGAGAATAAGTCCTGCTAAGGAGGACTTCCTTTTCTTAAACGTCAGGACACCACTTCAGATGTCCTGCCCCGTTACTGTATCTGAGACAGAAACATGCTAAGTGGAGGGTCGATTTTACCCCCACTACTGGGAAAGCTCAACTTGGGGCCCTCCTTCCCCTGTGTAACCAACCCTGCCAGCAAAGCTGGGTTTGCCTTAGGGTGAAACAGTAAAGAAGCCCCGTGTTCTATATGTGATAAAATTCTGGGATGGAGGCGGAGCACTGTTTTGGTCTGAGTCCATCCTAGAACTACCCAACACTCATCATCATCCCGTCCCCCCCTGAGCTGGGCACATGTGAGATGCAGTGTCATTGCCTGTGCTATCTTCCAGTGAATGAGGCAATTCAGATGCAAGGGAGGGGAGACCAGGTGTCCCTCCCAATCTGATGATTAAGTGCATCAAGTGTTAAATAAAAACAACGGGTTTTTCTCTTCTCTGCGGTCGCCTTAGGGAATGGAAAAAACCCCAAACCTCCTTTGGAAAAAGAAGAATAGAGATACTATCAGCTTGCCATCTGATATTAGACAGCATTTTATTAAGCAGATAAATATTTATAAATAGATCATCTTTATTAAAGTTTAAAGAATGAAGCTTGCATTTGCATACTAATAGGACTTGGCAGAAGAAACCCAGAGTTAATAGAAACCACCCAGAAACCACCATTTAACCTGAGCTGGAGAGGACATGCATAATGTACAATAGGCATTGTTTTGTGTGAGTGTGAGTGTGAGTGTGGGTGTGCGCGCGTGCACCTGTCTTATCGGGCAGGCAGAGAGGACTAGAGGTGAGTAAGGGAAGAAGAATGGCCTGGAGGGATAGCACAACTGAAGGCATTAGTCATGATGGAACACGGCAAGTTTGGGCAGAAGCGGTATGTTTGGAACTTCAGGAGTTGTGGCCAGAGAAATATGTTGGTACCACTGGGAATGGCAAGGTCAAGTCTGTTTCCAAGGCCCACTGGTGGTTTGGCGATGTCACACAAGTCCTTTAAAATGTTCGTATCCTTTGACCTAGTCATCTCATTTTGACTAGTTCATTCCAAGGGATTCTTATTCAAGAAAAATTGGTAGGTAATCAAATAAAACTTTACCTATGCTGACATTATATTTATACTAACAAAGAATTGGAAGCACCTGAATGCATGAGCATAACAATATGGGGATAGTTAAATATGTGCTGATACATCCACATGATGTATTTATGGTGCAGCTCTTCAAGTTATGTTTATGGAATTTGTGACACAGGAGGGAAGAAAACTGGGCATTTATCATTAGGTTCAAAAAGCAAGACACCAAGTTGTTCACATCCTTCAGTTTCAACTTAAATTAAAAAGTGTATTAAAACCCGTTAGTAAGGACACTGAGATGTGAGATTCTGTATGTCTGATACAAGGTTGTGAATAAATGAGTTCATTTTTTTTTCTGATCCTAAATAGAATAGGTTCATTATGGAAACTTTAGAAAATATATTAAAATACGACTTGCTCTCCAATCCTTATCTCAGTGTCCGCCTCTGGGAAGCCCAGACTAAGAGTGTGGAGGTCCTGGGTGTTGTGATTCTACTACCCAGTGGGATCGTGTATGAAAGGGAACAATGGGTTATGAGAAACCCGAAGGTGGGCTCCTGTAAAGGAGGTAAGATGTGATGATCATAGCAGGGAATGTACCAGAGAAGGAGAGGATGAATGCCAGGGGCAATCCCCCGAGTGGGATGGAGGAGTTGGGAGCCATTTGGGGGAGCCGTCTGGTGGAAATGAAATCTGCCATTCACAGGATGTGAGTGCCCAGCCCTTCAACAGCTGAGATAAGGGAAGCAGGAAATGCTGTGGGCTCCGGCCAGAGGGGGTGGGAAGTTCAGGATTCTCAATTCGGGTTAGGACACGGTGAGTTTGAGGTGCCTGCAAGATCGCTGGGTTTCATCTGTTATGAAACTTCCACGGGGAACGCACATGGCAAAACCCAGTAAATACCCACTGAATTGAAAGGAACTGGTTTTTCCAGGTATGAGCTTTCTAACGGAGGCTTGCTTTGGAGGCCAAGCTCACGTTTATGAGCTCTGACCGGAAAGCATGGGATCTGGGGTACGTGCTCACACATTTAGAATATATACTCATTAATATGGTGTTTGAGGCAGGAGTACATGTGTGTATTAGAAAAACAAGCCCATCTGTAAAACTCTGCAAGATGCCTCCAGGTGCTCAGAAGTAGCTATTTGGCATGAATATTTTATCAATGCCAGAGCAGAGAGAGGGAAATTGTATCCATTATATTCTCATCACCATCACATGTGGTTGAATGGACCTCTGACTAAAGAATCTAAGTATGTTTAAAACATTTTTCACCTCCAATGAAACTTGCAAATCCTGATTTGTGTTGTTACCGCTCCTGCTAGATTCATGAAATATTTCAGAGGCAATTGCGTCTTGCAAGTGTGGTTCGGCAAATTTTCATCCAAAGAGCATGCTTTTGTTTTATTTTGTAACTAGCAGTTCAATCGTGTGCAGGTTGACATTTTAGAGCAAGTGGTAGAATATGTATGTGTTCGTGGGGTGGTGGTTGTTTTATTTATGTTCTATTTTTAAGTGCAACTTTTTAAAAAAGGATAACAAGTAGCGGGAAAGCAAGCCTATTTTAGACAATGTGTTCTGCAGGCAGGGCTCCTCAGCTCTGATAGGGCAGGGGCAAGGGCAAGGTCAGGTCCAAGATTTTTGCCCAAAATCATTCAGTGGCTACTGTGGTGCTCAGGATTCAGAACAGTCGTATGGGGTGGAGGAGGTCTGGCTTCTGCTCTCCTTCCAGCATCTTCTAGAGCTGGAGCCTTACCCGCTCTGCTTCAGCCCATCTGGTCTTACCTCTGTGCCTATCCCATGCTGTCCCCAGACTGGAACTCTTCCACATTTCCCTTTACTTTGTTCAATTCCACTTGGTCTTTAGGTCTTAGCTCAACTGTCATTTCTTCCAGAAAGCCACGGTCTTCTATGAGCTCTCCAAGGGGTTGACAAGAGAAAAATTCTGCAATGTTCTAAATTAAATGACTGTGACAGGAGGGTCAGAGAAAGAGATAGGAATAGTTAACCCATTAATAGCCTCTAGAATTGTGAGCTCCTCCAATGAAACCTTTCCTCCACTGACTGCTTTGGGCCAAGGCATTTCTTTTCCACTCATACGTATCAGAAATGACTGTCATATTCAATACTTTGGGAACGTATTGCTTTAAGATGCTCTATTATCGGGACCTTTGTGAGTTTTCAGGTTGGCCATCTCCCAAGTCTCACAGAGACGACTCTCATTATTGGAGAAATTGTTTCTGTCATCACTTACCACTTCTAGAAAAGCAAGCCTATGGGGAATGTGGGGGACAGTGGTTTGCACCCATTTCTTCTGGTTGTATACCAGCAGCCCTTAACAAACCTGTGTGGTATGAACAGCAGACTACCTCCCTCCACCCAATGACGACACCAGCCACCGTCTTCCCTCTGCCACCACCTTTAAAAATGAGTTCCATAACACCTGCTTTCATGCTATGAGATATGTAGGACTGACAGACAATCTCCACAGCATCCCATTTTATTTTCAGCATAACTCTATCCAGTAAACCTACCTCAGATGACTCAGCTTGGCTGACATCTGACCTCCAGAATACTGGGCAAACAGCAGGAAAGGAAGGAAGCTTAGTACCTTGGCTCTCCCACCTCTTAAATTTGCTGCTGAAAGTTTAGTGTTAACTTTCTTCCTTAAGTAGGCAAACTTCAGCCCCAGGTGGTAATAAAAGCAAACTTTAAACCTGGCCTCAGGTACAGCAAAGCTGGTTGAACAGTGCATTTGATTGCATACAAAATTCGAACTGAGTGGCACAGAACCCTCCTCCTAGCAACTTTCAGCACAATGAGATCTGCTGTAAGAATGGAATAAATTGGAGATTGATTTCTGCAGTTCCATTCATTTGCAGAAATTTGCAGACAATTAAGCTGTTGCCCTGCAGGATAGGTAGTAGCTGCTCCTTTTAGCCACAGGCTGATTGAGATTTGCTATCTGTTTCTGCTGGTGTTGGAGTTGGGATTCTGCAGTTACACTTGAATAACCAGGACTAAGGAACTCTCTGCAGGCATAGGCCCCACTGTAAAGGTAGTCCCCGCAGCAGCCCCGGGGAGGGAAATAGCATCGAGTTTAGAGCAGAGGCTCTGGGGTCACAGATGCCTGGGTTCCCATCTCTCACTTAAAATCTAAGTGACTTTGGATGAGTCTCTTATATCTTTGAACCTCAGGAAAACTGGTGTGGTACTTCTACCTGCCAGCTGTTGAATGGATTAAATGAGGTGATAATTCCAATATACGTAGATGGTGCCTGGCACATAATAACTACTCAGTAAATGGCCTATTTCCTGTGGCAGACACAATGAGTTCAGGACCAGGGTGCCAAGTTAATTTTAGGATTAGAAAGATTAGAAAGAAACAAGCTGTGTGACTTGAGACTTGAGTCTGGACCACACACTTGAAACTCTTCAAGGGAGAAGTTCTCAGGATCCTTTGACCTGACATGGAATCCCAGTGCAAAGCGTCACACCTGTGCGTTTCACCAGAGGCAGCTCCCCGCGGTCTGGGCAGCGCATCTGACCCTCTCACCATGATCGCCAGAACTGGCCACCACCACCAGACCGGGTCACCTGCTGGCGTCTCACCTGGCCCTGCCTTCTCTTTACTCCACGCTTTGGCCAGAGGAATGCCTCCAGCTTCTGCAGTGTTTTGTTGTATGAAAATCTCTTCTCTGAGCACACAATTTGCCCCCAAATTATAAAAGTAGGAGAGAGAACAGGGCAGAGGCGTGTGCTTCTTTACACAGGCGTTGCCATTTTGTTTCTCCTCTCATTGATTGTCCGACGCAAAGACCGGAGTTGGGAGGGCAGGGGTTGGAGGAGGAAGACGTAGGAGTTCTCTGGCCCCGTCGTGCTTGTTTGAGCGTTGGCTCATGACGACCCTCTGGCAGGTGACAAGACAGGTCCGAGCCGTTTTCCAGCCTTGTATACACTGTGAAGAGAGCAGGGTGACCCTCTCAAACCTCACTGCTTCCTTGGAGTGGCCAGCTAGAAGACTTTTAAGCCCTCAACGGGGGTTATGAGAGCGAGTAGTAACCAACAAAACATGGAAGAGGAGGGCCATGGGAACCACACCTTCCTGCTCCCCCTTACTTCTGGGGTCCCTCGCCCATTGAGTCTCTACTCTGGGCACTCGGCTGTGACGGATGTCAAAGGTGGGTTCCCTGGAAACAACCCTTGTGACTCAGAGTTTTGTGTGGGAAAGGTTTACTGTGGCGGGGTCTCGGGAGCCGGGCCAGTGAGGGCGTGAGGGCAGCAAGATGGCGCAGTGGGGGCGGCTGACTGCGGAGTAACTGCCTGCTGTCCCAGTGGCGGTCTCAGCTACCCAGGACCGGCCCGGTGCCCCCTGAGTGGGCCCACCCGGAGGCCAGGAGGCTGGCCTTCACCACCTGTGAACTGGACATCAGCCGCATCCCTGTCTGCTTCGCGATCTTCACATCAACTACGAGACGGAGCCAGAGTCCATAAGGACACTGTGGGAACATGCTTGTGGCTCCCTTTCGTGAAGCATCCAGAGAAGGCACAATGGGTACGACAGGAAGTGGGTTTGTGGTTGCCAGTGGCTGAGGCTCAGAATGAAGGGGGAGTGGTGACTGTATATGGTCACGGGGTGTCTTTTGGGGATGATGGAAACAATCTGTAGTAAGTTTGTGGTGACGATTGCACGTTCTGTAAGTTTCCTGATAATTATTGCATTAAGTGTTTAAAAGAAGTGTTTTTAGGGGTACTTAAAGTATACCTAAATAGCACATTTCAAATATTGTGGGATGTAAAGAGGGTAGAGGGACCCCAAACAGGGAAAATTAATTCCGACTCTCCTTTGCCCAAAACCAAATCCTCAGATTTGCATTCTAGGAGAGAACCTCAGTGCCCTGTGCAGACAGGGTTGGGAAAGGGAAGGAACCCAACAAGTAATCATGCCTTTACTTTGCCTCTTAAAGCCTCGTCACTGCACAGCATGCAGCAAGACGTGTGCTCGTGCACACGCATGCGTGTGTGTGTGTGCGTGTGTGTGTGCACGTGTCTGTGTGCGTGTGTGCGTGTGCGTGTGTGTGTGCGTGTGTGTGCATGTG
>PVJL010014732.1:0-26947 GCA_004026885.1 Lyroderma lyra
CCACCTTAGTCACTTCTTGGTCCTCAGGCAACTGAGGACGCACGTTCTGAGCCCAAGATAACGTGTCTGGAAGCAGACCAAGCCCGGGAAGTGATTCCTCAACCCCCAGCCCCCCAGCCTGCCTGACCGCCCCCTCCCCCCGCACTTCTATTAAAACCTTTCAGCCTTGCTGGGCTGGGGGAGGCGGTCTTTGAGACGAGTCCACGCCTTCCCTCAAAGCCGGCCATTTGAATAAACCTACTTCTCTTTCCACCCACCTTGTGTCAATTTTGGGAGGCGGCAAAATTGTAACAGAGAGACTGTATTCCCATATTTAAGAGACTCGAAACCCAGGGTGCCCCCATGAAGGACAATAGTGAGCACTGAGGCAGAGCTTCAGATGTGGTAACGCAGTGAGGTGGGCACCTTCACTGTCACTCTTTTACAGATCCAGAAATTGAGGCACAGAGCAGTCCTGTGACTTGTCCAAGGTCACACGTGAGTAAGGGCCAGTAAGCACTGGGCCTGGCGTTTTGTGATCCAACTGACGTCCATGCCCTCAACCTGTAGGTTCCATTGCTCTGAGGGAGGGTAATTGATGGTTTTCTCAGGAATTAGTGTGGACAGACACGAGGCTTCCAGAAGGTTTGGATAAAGAGTCCTGAGGAGGAAGTTCACGCAGAGACTTTTATGTTTGCTGCAATTCCTTAAATTCTCCTCGGTAATGACATGCCAGTGATCTTTTAGAGCTGGTGCAGGAGGGGGACGAGCTGAGTAAGAGCCAGGTGACGTCGCAAGGAAAAGGAATGCAGGCGACACGTACAGGCCACCGCACGTGCAGGGCACCTGGGACTGTCGACCTGAGGCAAAGGCTGGGGGATCTTCGCAGACTCCCCTGTACTCACTTATTAACAAATGGGGAAACCGAGGCACACAATGGAGAGTGAAGTGAGGTGGTGCCCTGTCAGTGACCTTGTTACCCTTGCTAATTCAGCTTGTAGCGAGCAGAGTTGGGGCTCGGGTTGCAGGATCCCCCCCGCCCCAGCCCCCATGACGGTTCAGCTGGCAGACAGCTGTGAGGTCCCGGGCAAGCTGCTAAAGCCCACTCCGAGCCTCAGCTCCTGGAGGGGACAGAGAGCGGAGCTCGCCGGGCGGCTGTGAGGTTACCCGGAGCGTCCCCGAGTGTGCACCGCAGCGGTGCCTGGCACAGAGCAGGGCTGTGCAGGCTGATTTATTCTCCACACACACTTGCTCCCCAGAAATCATTAAAATAGAGAGAAGCAACGAATGGAACAAAGGGAGAAAGCTGATAAGCTGAGAGGGGAAATGGAAGACCCTCATAGGGTCAGACATCAGATGCCGGGGTGCCCCCCTCCTCGGAGTCGAGCAAGGCTTTGCCTGCAGGAGGCAGATAAACACATCCCCCATCACCCAGTGAGCAGAGTGATTTCAAAACAACAGCTCAAGACAGTCCCTGGGGCCAGCCCTGACGGCTTGGTCCAAGCCTCATGGGGCAGCCTCAGGGTTTGGGTTCCCTAGAAGCAGACCTGGGCAAGGATCTCAAGCAAGGGTTAACTTGGGAGCCATTGGTAGGAGATGCCAGAGAGAAGGAAGGAAGCCACTGAAATGTACCTTGTTGAGTAAGTTACCACTGAGACGACTGGAAGGAACTTAATTTCCCCCAAGGAACTCTGGGGAGTGATGTGGACCCTGAGTCTCAGAGTTGTCCCACCCGAGGGGCGTAGGGTGAGGGCTGCCCCTGGGGTGCCCGCTCCCTGGCACTCGCATCCTTTGGCAAGCTCTGTTCCAGCAGCCAGAGTATGTCCTCTGCCCGGGGAGGCCTGTGCAGGCACTGGTGGGACCGGTGCCCTGGAACCGGCAAGGTGGCAGGGGTGTGGTGTCAAAGGTGAGCTCGGCCTGACCTGAGTGAAAGTGGTGAGAACAGACTTCATTCAGTATCCTCTGACAGCAGGGCAAAGAGCTGAGTCAGAGAGCATGAGGGTATGAGGAGGCCAGTGGGGCCCACGTGGGGCCCAAGGGCGGGTCAGGGCCTAGCGATGAGCCTAGCGATGTCAGCTGGCTGGCAGTTACGGAAGCTGGGCCTCTGTCCTCCCACAGAGCCTGGGAGACGAGGCCTGCCCTTCCTGAGGATTGCATTTCAAAGGAATGGCTTCCACTTGGGTCCTGGAGAAAGATGTCCCGGGCTGCAGGAGCTGCGCAGCCATCTGACAGAGGCAGAGGAAGCGTTCACACCTGCAAGCGCTTTTCAGTGGGCGCTCCGGGAAAGGCGGGACGGGGACCTGTCGTCCCGTGTTGGCTGGGGCACACAGTAAATGCCCCCAGCAGCTCAGGCTGGCATTTCCGTGGGGACCCGGGGTCATCCCAGGAACACAACCTTACACTCCAGAAGCCCCGCCAGAGCCTGGTGAAGTCTGTTAGTGCGAGAGTCTGGGCAGAGTCCTTATGGGCCGAGAGTTTGGTGGGCAGGGCCTGAGGGCACCTGCTATAGGTCATGTCGGGGAAGTGAACCCACCTGCCTTTCCCCTTGGGGCCCAGTCAGTGATCTGGAACACAGAAACACCCTCCACATACACTGTAATGGACACACGCCTAGTTACCTAAGCAAACGTACATTCAGACAGGCACAGACAGCCACGTCGACGGGATGACTACACACAAACATACAGGTTTGTACACGCACACCTATGCCCGGCACACGAAAGCACCCCTAACACACCCATCCAAACACGCACGCGCGCGGCAACAGGTCCGTGGACGTGTCACCTACACAGCTGTCCGAGGGCCCCACGCTGGCTGTAGTGCGCTCCTGCTGTGGCGTGGGATTTCTGCACAGATGCGCACACACACACACACACAGTTGTTCTCTATCTCATCAGGTCTCGCTCTTTGCTGCTGTCTGGTCTTCACACCGGAAGTTCCCAGGAAGCTCCACCCCTCAGCGGTCAAACCAACGGCCGGGCCGCCGGAGGGGCTGCCGCCACAGGTGGGAATGAAGTCGTGTCCGCTGCCGACCTCTAGGTGGCAGCACCAGGCCGCGCCACAGCCGCCGCGGAGGCCGAGAGCGGAAGTGGGGGCGCGGAGCGCAGCGCTCACCCTTTCCCGGAAAGCACGACCGGAACCACAGGGTCTCCAGGGCGTTGTCTCGCCTGTTCTTCTGTGCCCCTAGTTTCATCCAATTCATTTTTCCATTCACTTTTAATACTTTTTCCTTTTTTTGGTTCTTACGTTTTCCTGATTACAAATGCAACACGTTTTATTATAGAAAATAGGACACGCAAAAGAGTAAATATCGTCTGTAACCTGGCACCTTTTGGTCATTATTTTTTTAAGGCTGTAGGAGGAAGTGACTCTATCTCATTTACTCTGTGACTTGGCACCTCCCCTGCCAGACATGTCCCCTGCTTAAGCACCTGCGCGTGTCCCTCGTGTGCACATGCAGGCACACGTGGAAGGGCCTTACTTCCTCCCCGGTAGGCTCCTAACTACACACATTCTTCAGCTTATGTTTTCACGTAATACGGCCCAGTCGTGTTCTCAAGTCCGGGTGTAGATCTGCCTCAGCTTTTAAACACGTGGGCGCGAGTATTCCAGAGTATTCCAAAGTCCGGCTTGTGGGGGGCCTGAGGTGGCCGGCTCGGTGGGCAGCCTGTACTCAGTGGGTACACACATGTGACAGTTTGATGTCCTCCCGCTGTGGCCTCCTCCCGGAGCGGGTGGATGCTCTCCTTCACGTCCCTGGGTGACATCTTGGGCGAATTCCCCAGCTTTGTGACCACTGTCAGTATGTTAAAAGTCCACCGCATTCAACAGAGAGTCGTGGTCACTTGGCCTTTCTCACCCCTTTCTGATAATGCGTTAGGGTTGGGGTGGGGGGTGGAGAAGGGTGTGCGAGGTGTGATAAAAATACGGTGCATGTTTAAATTAAAAACAATTTATTACAGCAAAAGACACCTGGCCATGAATCCCCCTCAACACGCCCCCTCGCTTCGAACACACGTGTCCCACCGTTCCTGCCCCTTTCTGAGGCCATTCTCGGAGTCCTCTGTCGTGAGTGTCTTTAGTGGCACTGGCGTGGCTGCCCTGATGTCCCGAGTCGATTCATGACCTCTCATGGTCATTTGGACTTTGGGGAGGAGCCAGAAGTCGCCGGTGCCAGATCCAGTGATCACGGTGGACGAGGACACGCCCTCATGTTTTTATTTGACAGAAATTGCCGTCCCAGAAGCGATGTGTGACACAGTGTTGTCATGAGGGAGGATGACACCGTCTGCCCATTTCTCAGACGCTCACGAAAGAGGACCTGCAGAGCCGCTTCAGAGAGTGGCAAGAACGATGGATACGTGTGTTCGAAGCGAGGGGGCGTCTTTGAGGGGGGTTCGTGGCCATGTGTCTTTTACTGTAATGATTCTTTTTATTTAAACATGTGCCGTATATTTTGGGATCGCACCGCACACGTCTTTTCCGGTGCCCCTGTGGCCAGCGGTGGTTATTCCTGCGGCTCGTCCCGCTGGCTCTGCCCAGCTCTTGGGCCATCTCTCGGGGGGTGCATGCTCCCTGGGGACATCTCCACTGCATGGTGTCCTGATGAGGGATCTTCGAGGGGCTCAGCTGCTCCCGTCCTGCCCCGCCCTCCTCCCTGGAACACCCTACAGCCTCTGCCTGCTGCGGTGTCCTGCCCTCTTGGGTGGGTTCTGGGTGGCCTCTCAAGCCTTGTTACTTTCCTCAGGGGCACTTGAATTTTGGGGGGCTCCCTCATGCTTGTGCCATCCGATGAGGGGAGTACAGGCAGCCCCACGCCCCCCACCACTCCAGCCATCCTGTCTCTCTACCCAGGCTTCCGGGATGGCTGGAGGGGGAGGCAGAATGAGTTAGAGACGATTTGGGGTTGCAGAACCCAGAGAGGGCATCTGGCCCCACTGCTTGTGATTCTTTTCAGATGTGGTGTCCCTGATGCCTCTTTGTTAAGCTGACCCCACAGACCATTTTAAATGGGACAGAAAACAACGGTTCTGTCCCGTTTCAAACAGGACGTCTGGGCCTCCTGACACCTTGAATGCAGCCCCGTGAGACTAGGCTGCTCGTGCGTCCTGTTTGAAACTGGACAGTACTGTTGTTTTCTATCCTGTTTCAAACGGGACATCTGGCCAGCCTACTCTTTGTCTAAATTTGGAAGAAAGGAATTGGATTCTTTCTCATACCACATACAAAATTAGCTTGGAAGTGCCTTAAAGACTTGAGTGTACGGGACCTGAAATTGTACAACTCCTAGAAGAAAAGACTGGGGAAAGGCCCCTTGATGTTTGTCTTGACGACGACTTCTTGGATATGACACCAAAAGCACAAGACACAAAAGCAAAAGTAAACAAGTGGGACCATGTCAGACGAAAGAGCTTCTGCACAGCAAAGGGAACCATCAACAAAACGAAAAGGCAGCCTACCAATGGGAGAAGATATTTGCAAATCATATATCTGATAAGGGTTAATATCTAAAATATACAAGGAACTCTTACAACTCAGGAGCAAAAACACCAAACAGCTCGATTAAAAAGTGGGCGAAGGACCTCAGCAGACATTTTCCCTAAGGAAACATGCAGAGACCAGCAGGTACCTCAAGAGGAGCTTCACATTGTTCATTAATCATCAGGGACATGCAAATCCAAACCAAAAGGAGTTGTCGCCTCATACCAGTTAGAATGACTGTTATCAAAGAGGTAAGAGCTAATGAGTGTTGATGTCATACGTAAGTTGTGTACGCCGTAGAATACTACTCAGCCATAAAAAATAAGAAAATCCTGCCATTTGCGACAACATGGATGAACCTAGAGGACATCATGCTACGTGTAATCAGTGAGACACAGAAAGACAAATACTATATGATCTCATTTATATGTAGACTCTAAAAATTCAGATTCATAGCAGAGTAGAGTGGTGGTTTCCATGAGCCAGGGAGATGGCGAGTTGCTGGTCAAAGGTACAAGCTTTGGGTTCTAAGGATCTAACGTACAGCCTGGTGGCCAATATTCCATTGTGTACTCGAAACTTGCTGAGAGTGGACGTCACACGCTCTCACCACTAATTAAGGGTGTCTGTGTAAGGTGATGGGGTGGGCAAATGAACTCGATAGTGGTGATCATTTCACGATGCATACATATATTAAATCATTAGGCTGCATACCTTCAAAACATCGTGTTACACAACCCAAATTTGTACAATTCGTATTTGTCGATCATACCTCAATAAAGCCGGGGGAAAAACCCGAAATAATTTGGTGTGATGAGGCATTGTGAGGGTGGAGAAGCTGGTTTCCATCAGCCATCTGGGGACATAGAGCCTCACGGCGGTGCAGATGCGCAGCTGTGCGAGACGAAAATATTACCTCGTGTCTGCTCAGGGCGACCCGCTGTTAGAGCAAGTTCGTAGGAGGACATGGCTTGTGGTGACAGGCGAGCACGTGGTGACTGACGAAACCTGCTGGGTCCTTCAGGTGTGATCTCCCCACCCCTGCAACCTCTGTGGAAGGTTGTAAGGGAAGGTGCAATTTACCGTTGGAAGAAGGGGGAAACAGAACCCTTGACTGAGGGTCCACTAACATCACCTCGTTGTCTATGATCTGTTTGTGTCCTTTCCTATCAAACAGACCTTTGCAAATGTGGTCATTCCTGCCTCAGTGGTGAGAGAGACACCAGCCTCCCTGAGAGGTGCTGGAGTGCATTTTCTGAGCAGACAGTGGGAGATGCCATCTTTGAAATGGGCTCCCAGAATTCAGTGGGGCATATTGGGGAGCAGGTGTCGAGGTCAAAAGAGAGAAGGTCACAGGTGGAAGTGGTTGGCATGACGGGCACAGAGGTGAGGCAGTCCCCATAGCAGGACCTGAGAGGTCTTTAGCAGGAGTGGGGTGGTCTGACATAGCTGGGCAGCCTATCACAGCTTTCACCCAGCGGTTCTCCACCTGTGGGTCGCGAATTGTTTTTGTGAACAGTGTGAGGTAGGGAACTGACTTCTAAACGACAGATAAGTATTGCAGTGTCTTTTTGTGGGCCTAAGCCTTCCTCTCACCGTGGTTTGAAATGACATCATGGTCTTCACAGTAAAGTCCCACATACCTGGTTTTCATGAGACTCTTGTGGTAGGTGGCCTTCTAAAGTGGTGCCCAGGGACTCCTGCCTCCTGGTGTCCGGGCCCCTTTGCAATGCCCTGCCCAGGAGTGTGGGTTGGACATAGTGACTTGCTAACCAACAGAATATTGCAAAAGTGATGTGATGTCACTTCGAGCTTAGTTTATAAAAGAGCGTGACTTCCTCCGACTAACACTGTTTCCTCTCACTTGCTAACTTTGGTGAAACCAGCTGCTGTGTTGCAAACTGACTGATGGAATGCTCCTGTGTTAAGCAACTGAGGGTGACATGTACCAGGGCCAGCAGCTCGGAAGGAACTAGGGCTCTCAGTCCAGCAGTCCACCGGAAACTGAATCCCACCAGCAATCCCCGCGTGAGCCCGGTTGGACCTGGAGATAATTGTGGCCCCAGCTTTTGCCTTGGCTGTGGCCTTCCCAGAGACCCCGAGCTGTAGGCGTGTGCCTTGAGAGACTAAGATGGAGATCGCTTAGGCACAGGGCTGACCCCCTGCTAGGCCTCCTCCAGTTTCCCCAGGCGGGAGGGGCTCCAGCTCGGACCCCCAGTCACGGTGAAAGCCGGTCTAGCTCCGGGACCACTTCCCGGGGTGGGGATCAACTTTGCCGCGATGCCACAAGTCACGATAAATCTGCAAAGAGGCCAAAATCATGCAGCTATCAAATGAGCACACGTTAAAGACGTCGTTTAATTCGTTATTCATGAGGAAACCAGGCCGATGCCACCGCATTCCGGGGGACAAGCGCAGCCCCACCTGCAGGAGCGGGGAAGTGACTTGCATGTGTGTCTGGGGGGGCGGGGGGCCCCTCCATGGGACAGATTTATTTGCGTAGCTTTGACCAAGACCGTTTTGTGTTTCTGTCATCTACGTGCACTTTACCGAGTTGCAAAATAGCTCAAAGGCAAAAATGTCCGAAAAGCAAACACAAAAGGGGCTGGAACTCTCTCCTCTCGCTTCGCTGCAAGCGAGCTCCCGGCAGAGTACTCCTTCGGGGGCGCCCAGCACCCCTTCCCTACTCCGGGCTTCCCGGAGGCACAGAGGGCTTGGAAACCCTGCTTCGAGCCGAGGTGGCGGTCCTAGCAGGCCAGGGGCCAGGACGAGACCGGGCCGCGCCCGTTGTTCAGAAGCCGGAGGTGTCACAGGGTGGCAGGGACGGGGGTGCTTGTTCGGAGTCATGAAGCTTAGTGGCAGAGCAGGTCCCCATGCCCTGTGCCCGCGAAGCCAGCGCTGGTCTCCCGGCTCCAGGCTGCGGGTCCTGGGTTTCTCGGCTAAGAGGTGCCCTTGGGGGTGGGGGCGAGGGCGGGGGTGGGGTGCCACCCCCGTATCGGGGAGGCCACCCTGCTTCTCAGCCCCCCTCTTCTTCCCTCTGTCCTCACACGGTTGCAGTTTCTTATCTGTCTTCTCCGTTCGGTGGTGGGACAAATGCTGACCAGGTCTTAGCTTCCTGTGACCACGGTTTAGACCCTGTGACCCAGCCTTGCTAAAGGCCTGCGGTTTGGGAGGAGGGCCGTTGGGGTCTCCCCAGTTCCCATTTCGGCTAAGGAACCCACATCTCTCTGTGTCGGGTGGGTCCGGGAGGCAAAAGGGAACCCGTGGCCTAGGGCAAGGCCACGTACAAAAGGAGGGGTGCTGGTGGCTGGTGGGGAGCCCAAGGGTCACAGTTAGGCAGGCTGAGTTCGAGGTGTCTCTGGAATGCTATGTGGGGGGTGTCCTGCACGTCTTTGGCATTGTGGCTCCCCGGTCTGGAAGAGAGAGCTGGCCCAAGGGAACCCAGGGGGACTCAGAGGGACCTGAGGGCAGAGGCCCAAGCAGGTGGGGCTCTCGGGTGCGGTGGGGTGGGGGCGGGGAGCGGAGCACTACAGCCCCGGGGACGCTGGGCCCGGAGGGATGAGAGGGGACAGTCAGAGAGGACAGTGGGGCGCGGAGACCGTGAGGGAGGGCACGCAGAGGGGGCGGTGTGTCGGCACCGGGGTGGGGGAGCAGTCCGTCTGGACAGGCGGTGGGGAGCTCCCGGGGGTCGCTGTGACACAGTCCTGGGGGGCGGGGGGCGGACGGCACGTCGCAGGGAGTAGGAAGAGGGAAATGAAGCCATTCTTTCGGGAAGCTCTGGGAGGGGAGCAGGGCACCACGGAAGCCCGACTGGGCACCTGGGGGCAGGGCGTGTTTTGGGAGGTTTTAAAGTGGGAAGAGAGTTGGCTCTGTCTCCAGGTCTGAGGAGCACCCCGAACCTTTATGAGAAGCAAGACAACGAGAAGATCAACCTGAGGGTTGAGGGTAGGCCGGCCAGACGTCCCGCTGTACCCAGGCCAGGAAACCTTGTGCTGTCGCGTTTCCAACGGTCCGGCCGGCGGCTTGGATGGGGCCTGGCGGGACCACGCTGACCGGCCGCCCCTTCCTTCCGTCCCCAGCACGTCACTCGCATGTCAGCCCCCACCTCAGGGACAGCTTTCTGGAGGTCTCCAGCCACCACAGTCCCTTCCTTGGTCATCGCCTGCTATGAGGGACGCTCCGGCTGGACTGGGTTGTCGGGCAGACGGGTGAGGGAGTCGTGGTCCCGCCCACGAGATGTCTGGGGACTCCGAGAATGATCACGTGCACCCCTTACTATGTAGCTCCCAGGAAAATACACACGTTTGCCGCGGTCACGGCTATCTCCATTCCTCTCTCCCCGCCGCCGAGCCGGGCTGCTTTGTGGACCCTTCTGTCTTGCCAAGCAACGGGCATCGTCTCCCACGCAGGCGAGAGCCCTTGCTTTGGAGGGCAGGCTCTGAACCACAGGACCAGGAGGGTCCGAATCCTGTCTGCCACCTACCCGTTGGTTGACCTGGGACGAGGTATAGAGCCTCTCTGTGCCTGCTTTCTTCGCTCACAAAGAGGGCACGATAAGGGCAGGGCCGTCTGCCCAGAAGGTTGAGAAGATTAAATGAGCTGATCCCGCCACAGCACCTGAGCAGGGCTCCCCAGAAAGGCGCGCTCAGTAATTCTCGGCTATTGTTATGGGGCACTCAGTCTCTTACTTCTCCACCTTGCTCAGAGAGCAAGTGCAAATGGACAGGACGCCCGGTGAAATCTGAACCTCAGAAAGCAAACAAACATTAATAATATTTTAGGGTGACAATGTCCCCATCTTTCATCACTCACTGCGCCCTGGCTTGTCGCAGGGACCCCGCCAGCGGCTCACTTAGGCACAGCCCTAACCCCACAGTAGCACCTCAAAGCCCGAAGACCCTTCTGTCCAACAGAAAGCACCCTTCTTAATGCACCCGAGGGTCCGAGCAGCACCTCCTCCAACACATCCGCTTAAGTGTACACTTTGGTTTGGTTTTTATAATAAAACATCTTTTATTGCCATATATTTTTTTCCAGTTAACAATGTCCGAACATTTCGGAATCACAATCTTAGACTGTCCCCCTAATACATGTAGGCCCATGTGATTTTATTTTTAACACAGACTTCTACTTTAAAGTGTAAGAAAATGTCTTGGTCTCACTATTGGTGGCTATTTAAGTTGTTTGCAATGTGCTTCAAGCACAAAAACTGCTGTAATAACCGGAGATGTGGGAAGAAAAGTAATAGAAGAACGCTTGCCCTGTCGCATGAAAGCACAGGACATGGAACGACGCAAATGGCGGGGGGCCGTCCAGAACCGTGTAATACAGTTGAAAGCCTAGAAGCTGACTACAGTACCTACGGGGACTTTCTTGTCATAAAGGTGGCATTTCGGACACGTGGGTGAACAACAGGTGATTCCACACACGAGGTAGGAACCCCTGGGCTAGCTCTCCATCTCACATGCATGCATTCCAAAATCATTAAAATTTACATGAAAAACTTGAAACGCAAGAAGAATTAGAAAAAAACATTAAATCAGGGCAAATGCAGTTTTGAAATGGGGAAAACCGGGAATTCGATACCGAAGGGGAGCCAAGAAGGCATTCCCGGGAGATCTCTTTGACAGCCCGGAAAACTCTGCACTGTGCGCCCCCACGAGCCTCACGTGCGGAAGCAGAGACAAACCACAGACTAGGACAATGAAACTGGCACCACGCACGGAAGAACAGGCATAAATAGCTTAAAAATCTTCATCAGAAAAAGATGAGAGCACCCAACAGGACGATGTGCGTCACGGGCTTAGGCCAGTAAAAAAATACCGAGGCTCACGAAATAGGAAAATATGTGCAAACTTGAAAGTTATCAAATAATGCCACTCGAACCAATTTAATGCTATTTTTTTTTGCACATCAGGAAGGCAAAGATTTAAAAGAGCCATCATCCCATACAAGGTCTCGACGTGGACCAGAGACCCTCACGCATGGCAGCTGGCGTTTGCAGCTGGTGGTCTTTTCCAGGCCCAGCAGCCTGGGTGTGGGAAGGAGATCATGTCAGCTGGGAGCCGGCACTGCTCACCGATGGCCCGTCCGTGGTGCAAGTCCTGTGGCCCCCTAAGACTCCTCTGTCACCTTGGTGACACCAGCAGGGCTTCCTGTGAGCTCAGATCAGTTCTTCCCCTGTTCACACCCTCACCCTGCCCATTCCTTGGATCAACAGTTGAGACTGGTGCTTTGTCACCATGTGGGGACTATAGTGCCTGACGAAGGCAGGTCTGGGGTGATGCTCTTCCAAGGCCCCTCCCCACTGCCTCCCGCCTTCTGCACCCGGGCTGGATGGGACCTTGTGCTCGTACCTGCTGGGGTCGGGTCACAGACTCTGCCCCTCCCACACAGCCAGAAAAGCCAGCGTCAGACTAGGTGCTGACTGAGACTTGACGTCTCACGACAGGCTTAGCTCGGACCTCGTGCCCACTCGAATAGGAAGTCGGTGACAAGGCAAAGAAGACAATAGCAAAAGCAGGGAAACCGGGTGAAAAAGAAAATGAGGGCAAACAGAATGAGTACGGATGGAATGTTCTAAGAATTCAGCACCTAAAAATATGTGAACTTGAAAGAAAAGTTTTGTGTGTGTGTGTGTGTGTGTGTGTGTGTGTGTGTGGACAGAGAGGGAGAGAAAGATAGAGACAGAGATAGATAGATAGATAGGAGCTTGGTCTTGCTGAAGGTCAAGGGAGAAGGTACATGGGAGGTGGCTGACTCATTTTCTTGTCTCCTCTCCTTGACTTTGTAGAAATGAGCATGGAAGGGACCAGAGGCTGCTGGGAGAAAGGCAGGGCAGGAGGGAAGGCAGATCCTGTTTGTCCAGTTGCCCCCACCACCCTGGGGTCCCCAGGGTCTCAGCACACTTCCCCAGGCCTGCTGACATCCCAGGGGGGCAGCGACAGGTAGTCCTGCTGCTTCAGGGCTTTAAAGAACCGAATGGCTGGCACCTCGGGAATGGCCTGGCACGGGGGCTTCTTGGCCTGGAGCACCTGGTTTAGGTCCCTGCTCTCGGGACAGGGGACTGCAGAAGAGGACTTACTCTGGGGTGAGACAGGGCCAGATGCCACCCCTGGAAGGAAGCAATAATCACCCACCTGCTGCAGGACCAGGAGCCCCTCGGGGTGTGGGGAAGCTGGGGTCACATCTACCTGGGGCTCCCCTGGGCTCAGATTGGAACTGCTGGCTGCAAGAGGGGCAGGACTGACTGGACAGGACTTGGGGGACTGGGCCATGGTCGGAGGGAGCTCCACATAACCCTGGAACTCTGGCTTCATGGGGGCTGGGGCGACAGGCAGCCCACTGGCCAGCCCATGACTGTGGTTCTGGTCTGAGGGGAGGCCCAGAGGTGGGACTTGGGATTCAGATGAGGCCCCTTTGGGTGGGGTGAGTGCCAGGTCTTCAGTTGTGACATAACCAGAGACCACGACGCTGTCCTCAGGGCCCCCAGAGGTGGTGAACGGAGCTGCAGGGCTGTCCTTCGGGCCCTGACCAGCCACCATCAGCCCAGGGGCAGGCAGGGCAGGGACTGGCCCTGACTCCAGATAGGGGCTCTCCTCAGCCCCTGGGCAGGGCCTCCTCTCCACACCCCAGGCCTGGCCCTGACCCATTGCCTGGGCCAGTGGGACCAGCTGTACCCGCCCTCCTGCGGGCAGACACAGGTACTCCAGAGACCCCGGGGGCAGCGGCTTCTGACTCTTGTCTGTCTGTCGGGGAGCTTCCTGGCCCACAAGGTCAGGCAGGGAGAGGCTGTGGGGGGGGCCCAGGTAGGGGCCATTGAAGTCGAAGCCAGAAAGCTGGCTCTCAGGCCTGCTCGAGGGAGCTGACGTGCAGAGCTGGGGGCTGGCGGGCGGCTCCGTGGGGAGGTCCAGGGCAGACAGCGTGGGGTCGGGCTCAGATTGTGAGCCATGGGCATCGTGAGGGTCCTCTGTGGTGAGGGGTGAGACCTCGCTGTGCCTGCAGTCCACGGGGAACACCCTGTGGGGAGAACAGGTGCAAAGGCGTTGGGACCACCCTGGGCAGACGCCGCACTGCAGGCTCTGGGGGCTGTGGGGGAGGGGGCTCTGCAAGGCCCAGCCGCAGCAGCTCACAGAGAGCGCGGCAGGGCCGGAGTGGACGGGCGGGCTCCCCTCCGTGTCCCCGTGGTTTTGTCCCAGGTCTTCCTCTGCCCAGTGTGCCCCTCTCTGCCGCTGCTCTCACATGTGCCCAGCCTGCGCATGCTGTCCCTCGATCCCCCACCCCAGCATGCAGTCCCCTCTTCTGAGGGCTCGTGGTGACATGGAGGCACAGGTGCCGACCACAAGGGTTTGCAGCCCCTCAGCCACCCCCTGAGGCCAAGGCAGTGTGGTGTGTCCCTGGGTCGTCAGCTCCAGCCTCCTGCTTCTGCTCAGATCGGAGGTATGGCCTGTGCTAAGTGGGGACTCAGCAAGGTCTCCCCAGTGTCCCGCTGGGAGGCCCCTTCAGTGCAATCTACCGCATGGATCGCTTCAGGCTGAGCCACAGCAGGAGGCCACCACCTCCGAGTCCCCGACGTGCACGCTGAGGCCACCCTCCCGGCTCCCAGGATCCGGCCCAGACACTCACCCCTCCAGCCCAGGGAAGCTGCTGCCCCACGGCCCCTTGTGTAAGGTGCTCCTGCTGGTGAGGGCCGACAGGAGCCCCGCACTCCCGTTCTAGAAGAGAAGGACGTTTGTCCCTGTGAGCGTGGGGGCTGCAGACGGGGGTGGTCAGGGGCGGGCTAGGAGCCCCCAAACACAGGGGAGTCTCAGCACGGCCAGGACGGATCACAGCCCTGTGACACCAGGAAGGGGAGGCCTGGGACTCCCCCAGATCCTCGCCTCCAGCAGCTGAGGACAGGGACCCTGTTCTGGTGAGCCTGCGTCATGCTCACCCCCCGTCATCCCTCACCAGCCTCGAGGCCCTGCCTGACTCTGTGTCGTCCCGGACTCATCACCCGCCTGCTCAGCCCCTTCACGGAGGGGTCCTGTCTCCACCCCCACATGCCTTCTGCCTGCAGTGACCTTGCCACCTGGCACCACCTGGATTGCTGGAAGCTCAGCTCTGCTGCCCTGTCCTCGGGGAGCTGCGGTGCCACCCCGCCACCCCCGCTGGCGTCTGCGCCCAGTTCTCTCTCCCGCTCCATGGGGGCCCCCGCAGGCCGGGCCCGGGGGTCTGCAGGCCTGAACTTGGCCCAATGCTTAGAGCTTCCCAGTCCCTCCCCTGGCCACCTCTGCCCCACACTCAAAGCCCCAGGAAGGTCAGGAGGACGTGGGCATGGGGACAGCAGCGGCTCTCACAGCCAGACCCTACCTGGAACAGCTGGCTCTTACTGGGGTTGGGGATTTTCTCCTCCCACTTCCGGTTCAGCCTGGAAAGACAGCAGGGAGGTGACATACTCAGGTACAGAGGGGAAACTGAGGCCCAGCTAGTGGGTGAGATTTTTCCAAGGCCCCCCAGGGAGTTGGTGGCAGATTAGGAAATGGAGGGAGCGGTGCTGGGTCCCCTGAGTCCCCCTGGGGTCCTGGGTACCCCCACCCATCATGGAGACCCCTTACCTGTACCCATACAGGCCACAGAAACGCAGGGCCGGGAGCAAGGCGAGGGTGCTGCAGACCAGGACGAGCGCCAGGACCCACATGGGCAGCACTTTGGGGAGCCAGGAAGGAAGAAGGAGCATTAGCATCTGGGCAGGGAGAAGCTGGGGGCTCAGGCGCTGGGCCGGGGGGGCGGGCCGGGGCCCCTCAGACCCTGTCTGGTGCAGGTGCAGTGCTCCAGAAGCTACTGCCTTGGGAGGTGTGGAGGGGCAGACATGGGCTAAGAAGACGATGGCATTGGTCTGTACCCCCAACATACAATGTCTGAGTGCTAGAGAGGACACAGGGGGGCAGACCCTTTCCAGTAGCAGGAGGTCCCTGGGGGACACAGAGACTGTAGCCCATGGAAGCCATGGGGGACTTCCTGAAGGAGGCAGCACATAAGCTTGGCCCCAAGGAACAGAGGAGACTGGAGAGGCAGAGATGGGCCAAACCATGCTGGTGGAGGAGCCAGCAGGCGGCAGGGCCTCCCAGGGCCCCTACACGTCCTCCTGGGCAGCGGCTGGGCCCTCCAGGACCGGCCCGGCCTTCTTCCCTTGGGCCCAGCAGTCCAGCTCTTCCTTCTGCTTGACTGTGGCCACCTCCCTGGGGCTCCTCCGCAGATAAGGGTGCCTGGGATTGGGTGCTTGTGGCCAACACCTCCTCCACCCTCTCTCTGCAACTACCTCCTAGACCTACTCTTGTCCTTGTGTCCCGGTGGCCACTATGGTGAAAAGTGTGGGACAAATGAAAGTAGCAAGTGCAGAAAAACACAGACAATTAAGGAATAGGACCAAAACCTTCCCTCTCAGATCTCTGTCCGTAACTCTTGATATTTGTTGCCATGGTAATAGGAATTGCAGGCTGAGTGGTCCCTGCGTAGGGCCACCACAAAGGCTAATGAAACCGTGGGTCATATTAATAGAGGGCTAAGTTCCGGTCTGAGGGAGGAGGAATGATGCGACCTGCCCTTCTCTGCTCTCTCAAGACCTCACTGGCAGTCTGTGTTGCACACCTGGTGTCACTAGTGGGAGGGAAGGATGCTCAGCTGGGCTATAGCAGGAGGGCTGGGTGGAGGCCGGGGACACATACCCCAATCAGTGTCCCAGGAGCACTCCTTACTCCACTCGCTCCAGATCCCGTGGTAGCTACCATACGGCTTGACCCTCACTCTCGCCTGGTACCTGGTGGAGGGCTCCAGAGGTGGCAGCGACATGAAGTGGGTGCTCTGGAGGGACTCTGTCTTGCTCTCCTGTGGGTGCAGGGGTGTCAACAGGGGTGCTGAGGCTGAGGCAAGTTTCGGGGAGCACGTGGGCACAGCTGCAAACCCCTCCCACCTCAGCACCCAGGTCTCTGCTCCCCATCAGCCGCCCGTTGTGCTCACATCTGCAGGTCTAAGGCAGGATCATGCCCACTGCTAGACCCACAGGCAGAGGGCAGTCTGGATGGCACTGGGAATTGCCCTTCTTGCAGTGCACCCCTGTGACAATACTGAGGTGTCCCCATGTCCCACCCTTACTTTGAGATCCCTTGACCTCCCAGCTCCTTGGGGGCAGCCTGGACCCCCATGATGGCCTTCCCAGGAATGTGGTGCAAGGTGACTGGAGAATCCCAGTCCCCCCACTGAACCACCCCTACGTGCCCTCAGTTTCCCCACTTGGAGCCTGAGGGGCTGGGGCTGGCGCCCGGGCATCTGGCCTCTTGCGCATGGTCTCACAGGCCCTCACCTGCCAGGAGGCCGCATCCTTCTTGTACTGGACCTCAAAGGTTTGCTTGATGTGCTTGTAGAACATGACCTTGACCTCCCAGCGCAGGATGTAGCCGTCTCCGCCCTTGGTCGCGTTCAGTGTCGGGGGCGCTATCTGGACTGGAGGGAGGGAGACTTTCAGGAAACACTGTTCCCCCCATTCCTCCCATGGAACATTCCTTGTGTTCCGTGCTGGTCACAGGTGCTATCTCCACTGGCCCAGGACCCCAGGTCCCGCCCATCCGGGGTTGTTGCACCCCCACTTCACCGTATCGCCTGCTGTGAGCTGGGCAGCCCTGAGGGGGTCGGAGCCGACTTCCCCTTGTTTTGCGGTGAGGTGACGCCTAGTGTTTATGTAAAAATAAAGTCGCCACCTCGACCTTATTCTAGAGTGGTGGCTGTGTTCTAGGCATGGCTACGCAGGCTCGGTCTTCGTGACAGAGTTCGCCCGATTCTAATGACCCTGCGGGGCAGGTACTTGTCATGTTTTACAGACGGAGAACCTGAGCCCAGGACGACCGAGTCGCTTGCTAAGGACAGCAAGCTAACAAGGCCGGCTGACCAGCCGGCCCGTCTGAATCGGGACAGAGAACGACGGCGCTGTCCCCTTTCAGACGGGACGTGCGGCCGGCCTGGTCTCAGGGGCCTCAATCCCAGTGGCCGGCTGGTCGGCCAACAAGGGTGGCACAAAGGTTTGCAGATGCCCAGAGTAAACGGTGGATTCAACCCCAGGTGACAACGACAAGCTGGCTGCTGCCTGTGACACACCCTAAAGGCTGGGGGTGGGGGGGACAGGGGGCAGGGGGACCCTGGTCATCCTGAAATGATGTGGGGTTCCTTCGCACGGGGCCCTTGCTACGTACCAGGGATGGCAACCTGCGCGCCCCCGGGGAAGAGGGAGGTCACAGGCCAGCTACTCCGCGGGCTAACGCCATCCATTCGAGGGGGACTTGGGCAGCCCGAAGGAGAGAAGCCCAACGAGGGAGTGGGAGGACGCGCCCGGCGGGAGGAGCAGCAGGGCCTGGCCGGCAGCGGGGACGCCGCCCAGCCGAGAGGAGCGGAGCTGGGACGGAGGAAAGGGCGCTAAGGCGGGCAGGGCCGCCCTCACGTGCCCGCGTCACCGCGGCGTCACTGCCCGGGAGGACTACAGGGAGCGACTTTCCTCGTGTCTGTTCGCATGTGAGGACCGGGCCCTACGGAACCCCTGCGTGTACAGGGGTGACCCAGGGAAGCACCGCTGTCCCCAGGCGCCCCCCTCCGAAGGCTGGGGGCGAACTCACTGTTGTCCGAGCTCTTTATAAGTGTCTCCTCCTCCTTTGCCCGAACCGAAACGCTGTACTGGCTGTGGTTCCGGGGGTCGGGCACCGGGATCTGACACCAGTGCCGGATGTGGGGGCCGCCGGCCTCCTCCATCAGCACTGGGGAGCACTCCGTCTCCCTGAGAATCACGGCAGAGGTGAGGAAGGAGAAGGGATGAGACCTCAAGGATGAGCTGCAGCTACGGCGGGGGCGGGGGGACCCCCAGGAGCAGGAGGGGGTCTGGAGAGGGCAAGGCCTAGCAGTGGGGAGGGGCGGAGGGACACTTACCCCGCGGCATTGGAGCTGGACTTGTAGAAGAGGGTGAAGGACACCGAGCTGGCCACCTCGGACCTCACCTCCCAGGAGCAGCTGAGCACGGAGCCCCCATCGAAGAAGCACTGGAGGTTCTGGGGCTGGGCCTCGTCCCCTGGGAGGCGAGACAGTCCCTCACTCACTCCCTCCTTCATGCGTTCCCTCGCCCTCGGTGGCCTCCCACCCTGCGACTCGTCACAGAGAGATGCAGGGCTCTGGGGCCCCAAAAACCGGGGGTTCACCTTCAGCCAGCTGTGTGAGCACGGGCCAGAGAGCGAATTCTGGGCACCTCATATCCCTGTGAGAATGGGGAGAGCACCTGGTCCCAGCGACGGGGGACTTAACGCAAGCATGGGGGTTGTCTGCATGTAGCGTAGCTGTCGTGAAAATGCAGCTGCCTGTACCACCCTGGTGACGGTCATTGTAATTATTACTGCCCAGAAAGTGTGCAGACATGGGGACACGGGGTGACCAAGGTGCTGTCGCTGCCTCTGCAGTCACAGTGTGGGGTGGGAGCTCAGGGCAGCGACCCTAAACACATGGCACAGAAGGCTGATGGAACCCCACAGTGTGGGCTCTGGGACTCCTGCTGCCCAGGCTGCAATGAGCTGCCCTCCGCACACGGGGGCATCACCCCGCTGGGCTCCGTTACCTGGCTGGGAGTCCCAGCGAACCTCCGAGCTCCACTGGCTGGGCCGTCCTGAGAGCCCCGAGCCTGGACCCAGCACGGTGCGCACTCGGGCGATGTAGGTGCTGCTGGGCATGAGGTGCTTTGGCCCCAGGATGGCCTCGGGGGAGGTGGCATAGAGGGTGGGGGCATCCTGTGGGGAGAGAGGAGCTGCTGGAGCAGGTGCTGCACGGCTGGGCCGGGTTCCTGTGGGCTCGGGGCCGAGCCGCCTTGGGTCCCTACCTCCCAGGAGTCCTGCAGCCGCTTGTAGACCACCTCGAACTCCAGGCCTGACAGCCACCGGTTCTGGGAACCTCTGAGGGCCACACTCCAAGTCAGCAGGAAATGGTCCCCAGCAGCAGTGACATGAAGGTCCTGGGGGGCGGGGGGCTGCACTGTAGGGAAAGAAAGTCAAGGGCCCGTGAGGGGACGCACAACCATGGGGGCAGGGAGGGGCCTGCATGGCCTCTGTGTAGACGGCCTTGGCCCAGTGCTGCCCGACCAGCTGAATGACCTTGAACAAGACCCCGCTCTTCTAGAAGCCTTAGGCCCTTCAACTGCCAGATGGTGCTCCCCGGTGACCATGAGTAAGGGCCATGCAGGTAGCTGTGTACATATAACAAAAACTCCATCCAAGGTGCTGGCGACTAAACTCCAAATGCAGCCTCCCTCTGTCCCCAGGTCCCCACTGCCTGGGGTGCAGGAGGTGTGGCCTCGAGCCTGTGACTCCTGTTAGCCCCTCATAGCTCTCCACCCTGTTTCCCCTTTTCTCCTGCTCAATGTCCTACACCTCTCAGTGCTCAGCATACAAGTATCCTTCTAGAACCTTCTTGTATCCCCTCCTCCAGGCAGAACCCTTGCTCCTTTTCCTGTCCCACCATAGCCTGTCGTATGGTCCTTACCCTGGTGGGTTTATGTGTTTCCACATCTGCCTCCCCAGGTAGCTGAGAAAAATAGTGGTTCGGGGAATTTGGGGGACAAAGCGAATGGAAAAAATGACTGAATACACGAAGGCAATGTCCAACTTTTCATGAAATCATTCCATCAGCAAAGGGCAAGCACGCATCTCCTGGGACCTACAGGCCGGGGCCCAGCGGGATCATTAGTGAATGCCGTGGCCCCTGCCTTCCTGACACTTCTGTGTCAGAGTGCCCAGGGATGACTCCCAAACAGAAAGAGCCCAAACGAGGCGTGGATGTTCTATGCTGGACACAGAACAAGGTGCGTGGGACCACGTGAGAGCTGCAGACTGCAGAGGCTTCAGCCCAGAATGGCTTGTACAGGACACCTCCTTCCCACCCGCGGCCACGGCAGGCATCACTAATCGATCGTCGCACTCCCACCCGCTGAGCCTTCGTGGAGAAGGCGTCCTTCACAGCATGGAGCTGTAGGAAGCGGCTGCCGACGGAACTGACTGGGAACCCGATGGAAAACCTACTCATGCCACCCGGGAGATGCGAGTCCACCAGCACACGGAGAAACGACTGAGGAAGGTTAACCCCCCGATCTCCAAAGGTGGGAGCCTCGAGCAGATCAGATGCACACCTGTCTCCTCGCCAGCACCTCCTGGCCTCCCCGACTCATTGCAGAATGGTTGGGGTGGAACGGACTTGCCAGGAGACGAACACCCCCCTTTCCTCCCCATTTCTACAGTCCCCATCTCCACCATGACGCCTTTCCTGAGTGGGCCATAAGCTTCCCAGGGGCAGGGACCCCGGCAGGCTTAGTCACGGCTTTCCTGGTGTAGGCAGTGCTCAGGGAAGGGACAGAGTCATGAGCGAAGTGCACGTGCACCCTGACGTTGGTGTGTATCGCCCATTTCCTCCCCATCCCCGGGCCGTACCCTAGCTGAATCCTCATCATTTCTGCCGGACACGAGTGCCTTAGGTTACAGTCTCACCTCCGATCACCTGCCACTTCCTACTCCCCGCCACCTGCCCCGGACATCAACCCCCTCCGGCATCCTCACACCCGCGTGAGACCGCGACATGCCCCTTCAACGGCCCCCCATTGCCCAGGTCAGACCCCTGTCTTCCCTGCCCCCTCCCTCCTACCCGTGTCCAGCCCTCTGGAGGCTGAGGGTCCCCGGACACAGCAATCCGCGCGTTTTCCAACCGGCTTGACCCTCGCGGGTCCCCCAGGCCGTGCTCCTCCCGCTCTCACCTCCCACCCACCCTTGTAGCTCCCTGCGAAGCTCCTTCCTCCGGGAAGCCTGTCCTGACTCCCAGGGACCCCGTGCCCGCCGTCCCGCGCAGGCGGCACCCACCTGCCTTCAGTGAGTGATCACACCAGACAAAGCCGGGTGCTGCCTCTCCAGCCCGCAGGCTCTGAGCTCCGCCAGATGGGACTCGTTCTCGCCCATCAGACACACGTTGTGAGACACCGTTTGAAATGAATTCAGCATGGCCTAACCCCCCGCTCCTCCGGGCCACAGCTCTGTGCTGCTGTGACGGAAAGAGGCAGGACGCAAAGGCCAACCCCACCCCCCACCCCGCCCCTGTGACCCTGGGAGCAGCACAGGGTGGTCCGTGTTTGGGACCCAGGACGCGAAAGTTCCCGGATTGGCTCTCAGCCCAGCCACCAGCCACTGAGAGGCGTGAGCATTGGCTTCCCTCCGCCTGCTTCCTCAGCGGTGAAAGAGCAGCAACAACAGTATCTAATTTGTTGTTGTTTTCAGTTAAATAACAATCCGCAGGGTTTTGCCACGGCGATGTAAACTTTTAGAGCATGGCTTCCCTTTTCTTTATTTAGCCTCATCCTAAGAAATGAGTTCCTTGAGTGCGTGCGCTGGAAGAATTGGGAGGTTGCTTTTACGCCCGTCAAACAGAACCTGAGTAAGTAAAGATCCACCCCCCACGGCCAGTGACTTTCTTGGGCCATTGTGTGACCTGGGGGCCACTCAGGGAGGGCAAAAAGGTGGTGAGCTCCATCTAACATGCAGAAAGCATGGGCGAGTCTGGCCCCTCCCTGTCACTTCCGCTCAGTGGTGGCACTTTGGAAAACTTAGGAAACCCACCTGGGTCTCGAGTGCCCCATCTGTAAGGTGGTTGTTGCAGACGTTGGATGAGACCACGAAGGTGAGTTTTGTAAACGGGTACGTTTTTATGCGAACAAGAACGGTTCTTCCAGAAGGCAAGCCTTCCGTGCTGGAGGGCGATGTCTGGGGGGGACGGGGGCGCCGAGAAGACGCCAGGCCCTGCGGGTACCTTTGCCCAAGGTCTCCTTACCCTGAACCTGCTCCAACACCTCCATCAGAGGAGACCAGAGCCTCTTCCCTCTAGAGACCAAACCCCACTCCAAGCTAGCGCCTCCACCCTGAAGACTCTCCCTCCCTCCCTGGCCCACCTCCTGCAGTCTGGTCACCCCTGGGCCCCACTGTCCACCCTGGGGACCATCCTTGGCCAGGAACCCCAGGCCTCACCGTGCTGGGTCAGAATAACAGTGAGCTGGGTGTCCAGAGGCCTGTCTGGTCGGAATGAGAAGTAGTCTTTGTCAGCGGTGACGAAAAGATTGTAGGGAATGACACATCTTCGGGGCACACAGCCGGGAGAAGGGCAGTCTGACCAGGGCATGTCGTCGCTGACATCACATGGCACTGGCTCAGGGGAGCTCCTGCTAGAAGAGGACACGGGTGAGCCCAGAATGCAGAAGAAATGTTCACAACATTACTGAGAGGTTCCCACGTGCGAGCCTTTGTCCGGGAGCAAGGAAGGGCCTGGCCGTGAACAAAACACGCACAAATCCCCGTCCCCGGAGCCGACAGCCTGGTGGAGGGAGACTCACACGAACCCACTAAACTAAATAGGTCGTGTGTTAACGGGAAGAAACTTTATGTAGACAAGTACAGCAGGGAAGAGGGATGAGACGGCCGCGACTGAGGTGGGGGGTACAATTTGAAATTAGGGGAGACAGGGCAGCCCTCCTGGAAAATCTGACCATTTAGTAGAAACTTGAAGGAGGTAGGAGAGGAGCCATGCAAATCATGGGGGAAGGGGATTTCAAGTAAATGGAACAGCAAGTGCAAAGGCCCTGGGGCAGGCTGGGGTGGGCAGTGTAGTAGAGTAAGCAGTTCAACTGTGTGCACAGAGTGGAGTATGTGAGGGGGGGGGGTCTGGGAGGCTAATTGAGAGGGGTGACAGGAGGCCAACATTTAGCAGAATATGGATTTGACTGTGAGGAAAATCTAGAGTTAGGAGCCAAGGAGTGATGTATGCTTCGAAAGGAAGCCTGTGACTGCTGGGTTGTGGACAGACTGTGTTGAGAGGCGATGGCAATAGTCGATGCAGAAGGACCCGTCAGGAGGCTTCTGGAACATCCCGAGTGGCGGGAAGTGCTTGCAACCAGCGCGGTGGTGCTGGCATTGGTTCAATTCTGTTTGAAGAGCAAGTTGGCCGCGTTTGCTGAGGGCCTAGAAGCTCAGAGCGGGGAGGAAAAGCAGTAAAGAGATGAAAACAAGAAAACCTCCTAGTTGCTCGGCTCGAGCCCCCCGAGCCCCCATTTCGTAAAGGGACATGTCGAGACTGGAGCAGGAGCTGTCTTTCGGGAGCAGGGCGGGAATCGGACGTGTGGGATCGGGGACACCTATTTCCTCAGGGACGATGAGGCACCGACTGGTCTGGAGCTTAAGGGGTGGTCCGGGCTGGAGAGGACAGTGGGAGCCGGGAGCCCACAGCCTGAGGCGGGGTCAGGACCTAAAAGAGCCGAGGTGCAAGGACAGACCTGGGGCGTCTCATCCTTGAAGACAAAGGAAGGGGCAGATGAGTCAGCCAGGGGCGGCCAGGGGGACGCAGGGAGAAGGGGCGGGGTGGTGGCCGGACCCAGGAGGGGGCGGTGTCGGAGGGGCGCGCTGCCGTCAGGCCGAGTCAGGTGCGCCCACGGGTCGGGGAGGGCAAGGCGGACACTGACCGCTCCGTTAGCACCCGGGGGCCTTGCTCACTTCAGCGGGAGCAGTTTGGGGGGCCTGGTGGGGGCAGCAGAACCGCGGGAGAGTGGGTTCAGGAGGGAATCACTGGAAAGGCGCTGGATACGGCGGGTCTGGATGACCCACTAGAGGACGGCCACCTCGCAGAGAGGCAGAGGCTGGGCCCCGGTCGGAGGACACGGGGTCAGGGGGCACCCAGAGCCTCTGTCAGGGGGGGTCGGGCACCTCGGTTCAATGACTAGGAATGGTCCTACCGGAGGGCCCGTCGATGGCACAGGGTAGAGTGGGGACCATGGTGGCAGCGATGTCTTTGCGCAACAAGACCAGATGGGGCCCCGGCTGTGGCCTCAGACAGGACTGGGACAGGAAATCCCTTGAGGGAGGCTGCAGGCTTGTGAGCTGGCAGTGGGAGCATGGAGGGGCCTGGGGGCTTCTCTTCTGGGGAGTCTGGTGTCTCAGTGTGGGAGGAAGCAGGTCCCGGCCAAGGGTAGGAGGTGGCGGTGGTGGTGAGGAGGGTGGACAAGGGAGGAGGGAGGCTCCCAGAGAGCAGGAGAGAGCTGCATGGCCGTGCTGGGGGTGTGGCATCCGGCTCCTCCCCAGGACGCCCCTCAGCCCCCACCGGGACCTCCCTGAACCTGGTGACTCCAGTTGTGTAATTATCTCTCCTGCCGTGGGGTAGAGTCTCACAAAAGGCCAGGATGACGATGCACCTGCCCAGATGGCATATGTCCCGGGGGATCACGGGACCAGAAAGGACAAACGCCTCACTCTGGAGGTGGCAGGGCCTGGCGGGGACGTGGTTCACAGCCCGCTGGTCACCACTGTGTGGCTGGGGGAGGGGCCTCAGCTCTAAGGCCTCGGCTCCCTCATCCGATCCGGGCATTCACCCAGCTCTGCCAGCCTCTCAGGGAGGAGGGACGAAGACTTGTGTGAACACTTTTGTTAAATTGTGACGCAATGAGGGCCGGTGACCACCGTTATCAACAACAACAATAGCACAGACGCTCTTCCTGGAAGCCCTGGTATCAGACACCAGCATGAGCTCCAGGGCAGGGCCCCTCCTCTGTCCCAGGGGCCCTGTGTCATTCACTCACTCATTGAGCCTTCGGTGCAGGGTCACGTTGATGAGCCGCTGGGCATCCTGGGTGTCCGCCCACCTGCAGATGATGTGGCTGGTATAGTCGTTATGGCAGCGCAGGGTCTGCATGGGGACAGTACCTGACCCAGGAGAGGCAGGAAGGGAGTCACACCTCTCTCCTCCAGGTGTCCTTTATCACCACCCCTCCCAGCCCCTTCTGGGTGCCCGGCACTGGGGAGGGGTCTCCTAGAATCCTTTGGAAGCTCCTGGTGGGTCAGGGGCCTGAGGGTGTGAGAGCGCTGGTTGTGGCCCCTCCTTCTGGATAGACACACGATATTCCAGCTGATTCTCAGTGTGCGTCCTGAGCCGCTGCCGTGCCCTCCTCCTGCAAGAGGGTCCCTGCCACCCAGGAGAGGGATGTGCACCAGGACGCCCGCTGCAGCCCAGGAGGCAGCAGGTCAGGGCCCTGCTCGGGGACCTCCCGCCCTGGTCCTTGGCCAGCTGCCAGGCCTGATGGTTGGAAAAGGGGATGCGCTTCCCACGGTCATCGGAGAAGTCAAGTTCTCTGGGAGCCCTTGCGGACCGGGGTCCATGGGCCTCAGGAGCATCCCAGCTGGGCCTCCAGGCACGAGGAGGTTGCTGGGACTGAAGCAGGGAGAGACCCCCAGGCTGAGGGGCCAGGGAAGTGGGACCTGGTTAGGGCCACTGTCAGAGGAGACGCTGGGGGGATAGGGGGTGGGAAAGGGCAGAGAAAAAGCTGGAAGGGCCATCCAGCTCCAACGCCACACTGAGGAATGTGAGCAGGAGGCCTGAGAAGAACACGCAGGAGCGGCCGGGGGAGGGCACGGCGGGTACTGGAGAGAGCGGAGAGGGAGAGGAAAGAGGGGAGGGGGAGCAGGCCAGAACTCTGGGGTCTGGGAGCTTCCTGGGGGATGCATGGGGTGGTGGCCTGGCCCATGCGGCCCAGCAATGAGGAGGGGTTCGGGGGAGGGAAGGGGAGGGAAGAAGAGGCAGCAGAGGGGCTCACCTTGGGCCCCTGCCGAGCTGGGCCCTGGGTACAGAGCCAGCAGGGCACTGGCGAGCAGCCACAGGGTCAGCGCCATGTCCACGTCAGCTCTGGATGAACAGGGGCTGGCACACTGAGGTCCAGGTCTGGGCAGGTCCCGTCCCTCACTGGCCTGGAGTCACGTGTTCCTCCTCAGCGGGGGGCCGGGCCAGACCCATGTCATCGGCTCTTGTGTATCCTCCCTCCAGGACTCTGTCTTCTCTCCAGGCCTGCGGAGGAGAAGTCATCTGGGAGCTGCCCCCTCCCAGTCCTGCAGCCCCAGGGGCTTGGCCCACATTTGGGGTGAAGCCAGGAGTGGCCAGTATGCATGGGCTCCAGCCTCCACTGCTGCCCCAGCCTGGAAACCTGGACAGTCCTTCACCTTAGCCTCAGTGTCGCATGGCCAAGAGGCACTAATGCGCCTGAAGACATGGGTCCCCACCCAGTCGTGCGTCACGTAGGTCTCCTGTGAGGAGACCTCAGAGGGGGCCTGGCGTTGGACTTACCCTGAGCTCCCTGCAGCCTAGTGACGTGCCCCTGTTTTGGGGTGTCACTGAGTGTTGGGGGCACAGGGTCATCCCCGGGTGTGATCACGCACACGCTGCTCCCCTACCCCTCCCACAGGCATTCCTCCCACACTACTCTGAATGCAAGTTCCCTTTTCTCAGCAGGAGGCCGGGGGTTTCCTCTTTTCATTTAGTCAGTTCCTGGGAAGTACCCAGAAGAATGGTTCCTTTTCTCCCTATAAGACAGTCTGAAATGCACTGAAGCTGCACACGCACACACGCACACCCCGCCCCCGCC
>PVJL010014733.1:0-26939 GCA_004026885.1 Lyroderma lyra
TGTTTTCTTCTTGAACTTGGGGTTCTAGGTCTTTCCATAGCTTTGGAAAGTTCTCATCTATGATTGGTTTGAGGATGCTCTGTGTAGATTGCTCTGCCCGCTCTTCGATTCCTATCATCCTGATGTTGATTTGTCTCATGGAGTCGCAGACTTCCTGCAGAGATCTTTCAAACCCTTTGGTTCCATATTCCCTCTCTTCCTCTTTCTGATCAATCTCCACGTTCTGATCTTCAACATCACTAATTCTGTCCTCCATCTGGTTGGTCTTTTTTCTTATGGCAGTTATTTCTTTGCTCCCTTCTTTTGTCATATTATTTATTTCTCATATTTCCGTCTCCATCTTTCTTATGTTTTGAATTTCTTTGTTAAATTGTTCTTTTAGTTCACAGAGTTCCTTTCTTATGCCCTTTATATCCTCTTGTATATTATTTGTCTCAGCTATGGCGTTCTGCCAATAGGTTGTCATTTCTCTCACAGCCTTCATAATGGCTGCTTTAAATTCTCCGTCACTTAAGTGAATCCCTTCCAGTTGTAACAGGCTATCTTCTGTGTGAATTTCATGTTCTTTCTGAGGAGTTTTAGTTTTTAAGGACTTCATACTGTCCGCTAGGTTCTTCCTCTTTGATATGGCTTTATGTTCAGTGCCCAGATTATTGTTTTCGTGGTGTCTTTCTGTAGGGTATACACTAGGTGGCGCTGGGCGTCTACTTTTGGGTGAGAGGGGGTTGTTTGTTTCTTGTTTCTGATCTCCTACTGCGTTCGGAGACTATGCACATGTGGAGAAACCAACAAAAGACTTGCCTTCTGCCCTCTGCTGGGGAAGCTGTTTTTGCTAACTTGGGTGAATTCTAGCAAATTAAATCAGTCTTTCTTCCCAGCCCTGATTCAGTACCTGGCTGTCTAAAGGCTCACACTGCTTTCAGAACTTTGAGGTGCACGAGGAAGTACCCGCTCCATAAGTCCAAAGCTGTGGGCCTGGCCTGAGACAGCAGGGTCACATTTTCAGAGGGCTGGGAACAGGAACTGCAGCCCTGTGTAAGTCTCCAGGGCGCTTAGAGTTGGGGTGTTATCTTTGCAGTTCAGAGTCCTTGCTCAGCCCTTCTACCACTCAAGAGTTCCAGAGGTTGGCTCCCAAACTCCTTCCGTACCCAGCTCCCCAGTCTCTCTCCCCCCTCCCAAACTGCGCAGCTCCAAATAGTCAGTAGGGATCGCGTCCCGTGTGGTCCGTCTCTGCTCCCTTCCCTCTCCCCGACTCGCCCACTTCTCGCCAGCCTTCAGGTGTTTACTTGTGATATTTGGATTTCTCAACAGCCAGTTTGTCCCTCAGGGTCCTCTTTCTTGGCTCCTGGACGGCCGTTCAATTGTGTTTTCTGGGAGAGGCTTTAGGAACCTCCTCTCCAGTCGCCATCTTGTCTTCTCTCTGGTTCTTGTTTTTTTTTCTGTCTGGATTTTTTTGCTTCACATCATGATCTCAAGTTCGATCCATGTTGTTGCAAATAGCAGTATTACATCCTTTCTTACAGCTGAGTAATATTCCATAGTGTATGTGTACCACAGCTTCTTTATCCTGTCATCTATTAAAGGACGCTTTGGTTGTTTTTATGACTTGGCCACTGTGAAAAGTGTTGCAATGAACATTGAGATTCATATATCTTTGTGGACTAAGGTTTTAAAATTTTTTTTAGGGTAGACACCCAGAAAGGGCATTGCTGGATTATACAGTAACATATCCTTAATTTTTTGAGGACCCTCCAAACTGTCTTTCATAGTGGTTGTACAAATTTATATTCCCATCAGCTGTGTATGCGTGTTCCTTTTTCTCCATAGCCTGTCCAGCACTTGTTATTCCTTGTCTTGTTGATAACAGCAATTCTAACAGGTGTGAGGTGGTATCTCACTGTGGTTTTTGACGTGCATTTCCCTAATAACTAGCTTTTTTTTTTTTTTCATATATCTGTTGGCCATTTCTATGTCTTCTTGAGAGCAGTGTCTGTTCAGGTCCACTGCCTATTTTGAAATTGGGTTGTTTGTTTTCTTGTTGTTTAGTTGTATGTGTTCTTTATATATTTTAGACATTAGTCCATAGAGACGTTGTTTGCAAATATTTTCTCCCATTCAGTGGGTTTCCTCTTTGCTTTGTTGATAGTTTCTTGTGCTGCACAGAAGCTTTTTAGTTAGATATAGTCTCATTTATTTATTTTTGCTTTTAGTTTTCTTGCCTTTGAAGTAAGGTTCATAGAGTCCTTTCTGAACCCAAGGGTTATAGTTTAGTACAATATTTTCTTCTATACAGTTTATTGACGAGTCTTATATGGTGGTCTTTAATCCATTTTGTGTTAATTTTGATATATGGTTCAGACTCATTCTTTTCAATGTGGTTTCCAAATTTTGCCAGCATCATTTACTAAAGAGGCTTCTCCCAACTCCGCGTTATATATTTTATGCTTCTTTGTAAAAAATTATCTGTCCATATATTCGTAGGTTTATTTCTGTGTTTTTAAATTCTGTTTCATTGGTTTGTGTGTCTGTTTTTCTGCCAATATCAGTTTTGATTATTGATGCTTTGCAGTATAAATTGAAGTTGGGAACTGTGATGCCTCCAGCCTTATACTTTTTGCATAGGATTACTTTGGTGATTCAGTCTTGTGTGGATCCATATGAATCTGATGATTTTAAAATTTATGTATTGAAAGAATGTGGGATTTTGATGGGAATTGAATTAAATCTGAATATTATTTTGGGTAATATGGCCATTTTAACTATGTTGATTCTTCCAGTTTATGAGAACAAACTATTTTTCCATTTTTTTGGTGTCTGCTTCAATTTCTTTTAATAGTGTCTTACAGTTTTCCATGTACAAGTTCTTCATGTTCTTTGTTCAGTTTATTTGTAAGTATTTTGTTCTTTTTGTTGCAATTGTAGAAGGTATTATTTTTCTCATTTCTCGTTCTGAAGTTTTCATTATTGTTGTATTAAAATGGATTTTTGTACAATGATTTTGTATCCTGCAACTTTACTGTATTCATTTGTTGTTTCTAATAGTATTCTGTGAAGTCTTTAGGATTTTCTTTATTAAAAAATTATATCATCTTCTTCTTTCCCAACTTGGATGCCTGTTATTTATTTCTCTTGCTTGATTGTTCTGGGTAGAACTTCCAGTACTATGTTGAATAGCAATGGTGACAGGGGGCATATATGTCTTATTTTTTATTTTAGTAGAATGCATGTAGGGTTCAGTTTTCCCTGTTCAGTGTGATATTAGCTGAGGGTTTGGCATTTATTATGTTGAGAGCACATTGGAGCACATAAGTCTTTATGGACTAAGGTTTTCAAATTTTGAGGATAAATACTGAGAAGGGGGATTGCCAGGTCACGTGTAATCCCATTCTCAGTTTTCTGAGAAACCGCCACACTGTTCTCCATAGAGATTGTATTAATTTGCATTCCTACCAGCAGTGTGCAAGTGTTCCATTTTCTGCACAGTGAGGTGTGTCTCTTGGTGACTGCATATGGATGGGTTTTGTTTTTTAATCCAGTCAACTACTCTGTCTTTTTATTGGTGAGTTCGGTCCATTTACACTTAGGGTGGTGATTTATAAATGAGGATTTCTTATAGCCATTTTATCTTTTGTTTTCTGGTAGCTCCATGTCTTGAGTTTTTCCTTTGCTTATTTCTTACTGTCAGTTATTTTAGTTTGATGGTGTTCTATGATTTTTTTTTGTTTCCTCTTTTTTTGGAGGGGGTATGGTGTCTCAGTTCTGAAATTTTTTTGAGTAGTTTCCATGAAGTTTATATGAAAGAAAGTTTCATATATGTAGTGGCTCCTTTTCTTAACCAGGCTTCTTATCTCCCTTCTCTTTTGGCAATTTAAACCTTTACTTTATCCCTCATCTTTTGTTGTTCCAACTTCTTCTTATTTAGTTTCACTTTTTGTTTCAGGTCACATAGCCTCCTTCAGTATTTCCTAAAATGCCGGCCTTGTGCTGGAGATTTCCTTTACTTCTCTAAGTCTGATAAGGTTTTTATTTTTCCATCATATCTAAAAAATAACTTTGCTGAATAAATTATTCTTGGCTGGTAATTTTGTTCTTTCAATATTTTGAATTCCACTCTTGCCTGGCTTGTAAAATTTCTGCTGAGAAGTCTGATAACAACCTGATGGGCTTTTCTTTATTGGTTATGGTTTTCTTTTCCCTGGCTGCCTTGAGAATTCTTTATTTGTCTTTGATCATTGATATCTTCAGTATAATATGCCTTGGAGAAGGTCTGCTAGAATTCAGTTAAGAGGTCCTGTTTTATTCTTGAACTTGGGGTTCCAGTTCATTCCACATGTTTAAAAAATTCTTGTCTACTTTCTGAGCAAGCTCTCTGTGGAATTCTGCACTGCCCCTTCTGGCATCCCCATTAATCTTATATTGCTCTTTCTAATGGAATCAGATAGTTCTTGCAAGGTTCTTTCATTTTTTTTAACTCTCAAATCTCTCTCCCTTCTGTGACATTTCCACAGTTCTATCTTTGACACCTCTAATTCTTTCCTTTATCTGGTCATCCTTGCTTCCTATGATAGTTATTTCATTTTTCATTCTTTTTGTTGCAATATTTATTTTCAGAAATTCTATTTGTTTCTTTTTTATCATTTCAATTTTTTTGTTAAAGAATTTCTTTTGTTTACGTATTTCCTTTTTGAATCATTTACCTTTCTCTGTGTGCTCTCTGAATGTTTTCAGAACTGCAGTATTGAATTATATGTCATTTAGATAATGTATTTCCTTATCTTTAAGTTCCTTTTCTGGAGATTTTTAATTTTCTTATTGAACAGCTTTGTTCCCTAGGGTACTCATTGTTGATGGAGTGTTTCTCTTCCTGGGCATAAGGACTTTTCCCCTGGCAGATTTAAAGAGGTTTTTCTTTCATTTCCAAGTGGGTGGTGTCATTGCAGTGTCTGACAATATTTTCTCTTGGTTATTCAGTTTTCTTATACCAGGAGATTTCTTGGAAGGTATGCTTGTCTTCTTTCACCCAGTTGCCTTGATCTCATTGCAGCTCTTCTTTAGTAGGGATTGACATTCTATACCTCTCAGATCCCAGTGCAGGCAGAAGTTGCCTTACTTGTATTTTGCAGTTTTCTTGAGACTCACTTCTTTTTTTGGCTGGAATGGTGAGGACAGGTTTTCTTTGGAAAGGCACAGGCTTGTTTGTGACACATGGCTTCCTGGTTATAGCTGACTGTATGTAGGTGGAGTTTGGGGAGTAAGCTTTGGGACAGAGTAAGGAGAAAAGAGCAAGGCTCTGTGTCTATGGTTTCTGCCTGGTGGTGAGAGCAGTGTGGGTTACAACTGCTGTGTTTCCCAAGATTGCAGCCCTGGATACTGTGCTCAGTTGTTACACAAGTCTGTTTCTCTGTCAGGAGTGCACAGTGCCAGCATGGGTGCGCACTGTCAACTCTGCCTTTCTCTTTTCTCTTGAACCTATGCTTCACCCAGATTTGTGTTTTGCTCTTGTCACATTTCCATGAATGCTGGATCTCAGTCTCTAGCTTGCCCAGGGCTGCTTTGTGGTTGAGTACTGTTGCGTGCATTGGCTCTCAGATCCAAGTTTATCTACAACTGTGTGTACTCCAGTTGAGGCCCCAATCTGCCCAGGGCCTTGCCCTTCTTTAGCTTCCCACACCTCCACCCTTGTTGGCTTTTGGTCTTTAACCTGCCCTCCAACCTGCTCAGGGTTGTTCTGTGTGCTTCAGCCCATGTTCCCAGGCCTCTAGCTTACTCCTGGACAGCTCCAGGTTGTATTTTACAGCTCCATCTTTATACTGCCCCCTTCCCTTTTACTTCCATTCATATCTTTTTCTCTGACCTTTAGGCATTTTGTGTGTGTGTGTGTGTGTGTGTGTGTGTGTGTGTGTGATGAATGGGTCTCTCAGCTGAGGCTATGGGCTGCTTGGGGATTCTCTTGTTGGATTTTAGTTGCTCAATTTATGGTATTTTCCAGGAGAGGTTTCAATAACCTCCTCTCATGGCACCATCTTGATGACCTGTTATATGACTTTTTGTCAATCCCTTTCACACAGGCCTGTTGGTAAAAACCTTTAGAACACTGGTATTTTAATAATCAAATGACTACACACTGATTAGTAAATGCTTGGCTCTTATTTGTACTTAATTTATAGTAAATGGGTTACTACAAAGTTGAATCCCACACATCACTTTGGTCTCTCAGTCAATGGAAAGTGAGCACACTATATCATGCTGATAGTTTAGTTTGTGACTTGATTTGGTTCCTTAAAAACAGATCAGTTGGAAAAAAATAGTTAGGAAAATTATTTTTGTAATAAAACTTCTACACATTGTGTATAGCAGTTAGTAAAGTTTGGACAGTTACTCTTAATTAATACCTACCAAGTGAGATATTTGCAATCTGGATTCTGCACCATGCTCATTTGTTAACTGGAACCAATCCGTTCTGTAATGTGTATGGGAAGTACAGTGTTTAACTATGATTAAATCTATATTACAGACAAGTTACTTACAAATTTTGTTTATTGGGTTTGTCTCTCAGTGAATGGAAAGTAAGCATATTCTCCTATGCTTGTGTTATTACAGTACTGTTAAATGATGTTCTTGGCAAGGCACTGCCACACTGTTATAATCTAAACTGTACTTAGAATGGTGATAACTCTAAAGAATGCAAACCACACTTATCTGTAATGCATCTAGTAAATATTTCATTTGCATACACTTAATTTGACAGGGTTCTTTCATTGAGTGGAACTGAAACTTCTTATCTACAGCATGGATGAGTGTTTCTGACTACCAAATTGGAAACTTGCAAATGTTAATCAACACAGTGTCTATGTGGTGAATGGAACTAACATGTGTTCTGCCATGTATGTATTACTGTTTGAAAATGAGATTTGTAATCTCTATGTTTCTAAAAATTACTTACAAACTACACACTGTGTTCCTCAACTTTTCTCTAAATGAATTGAAATTCATGTCATTTTCTAATTCAAGTGGTATGTGATCAGCTTGTGAAAAGATGTCTCCTACAAGGTTGTGACACACTATTAACATTAAAGCTGCATTCAGAACATGGATATCAGTAATGCCAGTGTAAAAACTTTCAACTTGAACAAACAATATTCAGGAGGGTTCATTTATAGAAGGGAACTCAAGCATATCCTTTTATACTGACAGAAAATTTCAGAATGTGACAAGCCATCAGTACTTTTGTAACAAGCTACTTTTTAGAACAGTGGTATTTTAGTCATTGAACTCCTATACATTGTGTAAAAATAGTAGTAAAGAGTTTGCTTTTACTTGTAAATTGTATGTAGCAAAGGGTGGGTACATATAATTGCAAATCTAGTTCAACAAACAGTCTATTAGGTGAATGAGACTGATATAATTCTGTAATGCATGTAGCACTGTGTTTGAACATGATCTGTAATCTCTGTTATGTCTTTCTTACAAAAGTTGCATCATATTTCCTTTTTAAGAAAGGAGAACTAAAGGCATTCTTGGATGCCTTTGATTTTACCATCCTTTCAAAGAAATGTTTTTGACAATGTATGAGCACTCTGTGCTTAGAAGAGTGCTTAGACAAAATAATGTAAATCAGACCCTTCTGTAATGCCTGTACAAAGGTTTTGACTCAAGCACACTATATTCAGCAAAATTCTTTTGTAGAGTTTAATGCAAACTCATTTGGTCATGAAAGTAGCAAAGTTTATCATGTAACTTGTTTTCTGTACCTTTCTTACAGGCACATTGAAAAAACTCTTTAGAAACATTTTTAACTGCAACCCTAAACTTAACCTGACAAACACTAACCTCAACTCCAACCATAACTCTAAATTTAACATTAATCCTAACTTCAATTAAAACCCTAAATTTAACTTCAGTCTTAACTCTATCCCTAATAATAATGTTTTTGTTAACCTGAACCTATAACCTAACCCTAAAACTAATCATTATCTTACCCTAATCATTATCTTAAACTCAACACTTACCCTAAACCTAACCCTCACTTATTATGACATTTTAACACTAAATTTAACACTAACCCTAATTCTAACATCATACCAAACACTAATCTCAACTCTAACCATAATCCTAACCCTAACTGTAGTTCTAACTTTAATCTAAATCATAAACCTAGCCTGAACCCTAGTCCTAAGCTAAACCTAGTAATAATCCTAATCCTAACCTCAATTGAAACTGAAACAAAAAATAATCCTAACACAAATTTTTACATCATCAAAATAATAAAACTAAACTTAACCTTAACCTTAACACTTACTCATCTCCAATCCTATCTCTAACAATAACATTCACCCTAAACCTAACCTTATTTCTAAATCTAAAGCTAAGCCTCAACCTAACCATAAACTCTATCTAAACACTAGCCCTTACTTTAACCAGTTAACATAAACCAAAACACAATCTTAACCCCACCTCTAATCCTAACATAAGCCTAAATAATAAACCTAAACCTAAACCTAATCCTAACTCTAAACTAACACCAAATCATAATGTTAATCTCAAAAAAACTTAGCCCTAAACCTAAACCTAACCATAAGTCAAATCTCAACCCATTCATGAATCTCAACTCTAACCCTCACCCAATTCTAGACCTAAAACCGAAGATAACTCTAATAACCTTAATCCAATCTAGACAATAATCCTAAACCTAACATTAACTCAAAGTGAATCATAAACCTAAACTTAACCCTAAGTCCTAACAATGAACCAAATATCACTAAACAATTCTAAACTTAACTCTAATTTGAACTCCAACCTCAATACTATGAGTAACACTAGTCAACTCTGAACTTACCCCAAACCAGAATCTAATCCTAGGACTAATTTAAACTACAATTTTAATCCTAACCCTAACCCTTATAGTAAATGTAATCCTAACCACAACACAAACCAAATCATAACTTTAACCCAAATTTTAACATCAACCCAAATAATACCTTAATATTACTAACCTTACACCTAATTTTCATATAAACAATAACTTATACCTGAGCTAAACCTAAGCCTAAACTTAAACCTGAATTCTAACCGTTACCTTAATTTAATCTTAAAGCTAGCACAAAGCTTAACCCAAGCACTAATCTCAATACTAACTGTAGTTGAAACCTCAATTCAAACACTATCCCTAAAAAGAAAGTTAACCCTAATTCTAATCATAAACTAAAGCTAATGCTAACCCTAAAAATTAACACAAACTAATCCTAATCCTAATCCTAAATCTAAATTTAATTCTATTTTTAATTCTACCAAGAAACCTAATCCTAACACAAGTCCTTACCCTAACTATAACTTTCTTTGAAAATAAACATTGGCTGCAAAGATAACTCTAACTATAATCCTAACACTAACCCTAACTCAAAATTACTCCTAACGTGAATCCTAAACAAAACCTTAACCCTGGCTGTACCTAACCCTAAAACAAACACTGATTAAATACAAACCCTTACTCAAAGTTAACTCCCACTATAAGGCAAACCCAAAGGCTGAATCTAAACTTATCCCTAACCTTAATCATAAATCTAAATCTAACCCCCATTTTAAACCCACATCCTATCTTTAAAGCTAACTCTAACTCTAATCTTAAACCTCATCATAAACTCAACTTTAACCTAAAACTAACCTAAACAATAATCCTAACCCTAAACCTAACTCTCACTTTTATGTGACCCTAAAACTAACATTAATGTAACACAAATCATTACCTCAATGGGTAACTTGAATGCTAACCCTAACCTTAATCAGATACAAAACACTAAACCTGCCCTTACTCCTAATTAACATTAAGCTCTAACCTCAAATCTAACTCTAAACCAAATTATAAACTGACCCTACCTCAAAAGCTAACACTAACCCTATTATTTTAAGTTTAACCCTACACCTATGTCTTATACTTATCCTGACACTAACCTAAAAGCTAAACCTATTTAAACCCAAATCACTAACCTTACATCTAACTCTATCCTAGCACTAATACTAAGTATAAAGCTAATCCTAACAAAAACCACACACTAATGCTAACTCTAAATTAAACCCTAACTCAAAACCTACACTAATTCTAACCCTAACACTAACTGTAATGCCAATCCTAATCCTAGCTGAAAACCTAAACAAAAAATTAACCTAAACCTAGCTCTTTCCCTAACCTAACCCTTATGAAAAAAGCAAACCATGAGCTCAAATCTTAATATAATCCTAGCCTTAACTATAATTATAAACTCAATTCTAAAAGTAATATGAACTTTAACCCTAATTCCAATTTATATTAAACTTTAACCACAAAGCTAACTATAACACTAACCCTAACAGTAACCCTAACCCAAAACCTAAACTTAACACTAACTTTGAACTCAATCTAAGTGTTGACCTTGTCTTTTCCTAAACCTAACCTTATTTGAAACCCAAAACCTAACCTCAAATGTGACTCTAATTCAAACCTTAACCTTAACCTAGTTATAATCTAAACCTAAACTTAATCTTAACACTAATTTTAACTAGAAATGTAACCCAAATTCTAAACCTAAGTCAAACCTAATTGGAAACCTAAAATCTTGCCTGAAACTAACCCTAAAGCCAACCCTACTTTAAACTTCCACCTTGATTCCAAAGCTAACCTATCCCTAAACCTAATCATCTACTGACTCTTACCCTTAACACTAACCCAAACTAAAGTGTGCACACAACTCAAACATCAAACCTAACTCATAACCTAATCCAAACACTTACACTAACCTTAAAGCTCATAATAAACCTAACTTGACCCTTGCCCTCATTTAAAAACTTAAGACTAAATTTTATCCTAATTAAAAAACCAAGTCCTAATTTCAAAGCTATCTTTAAACCTAACCAGAATTTTAACCCTAATCACACATTCAACTTCAAATTTAACCTTCATCTGAATCTAACATGAAATATAACCCTAACTCTAACCCAAAACTTTACCATAACTATCACACTAACCCAAATCCTAATTTTAACTTTAACCCTGACCTCAGAGCTTACTTTAACCTAACTCCAAACACAAAATAAAACCTTACATTAAACCACATAACCCTGAACCTGAATGACACTCTAAAATTAAACCTAACTTAACTCTAGTCCTAACCCTAATTTAAATTAATTCCTAAACTATAATCCACCTCTAATCCTAATCCTAAACCTGATTCTAACTCTAAACCTAATCCTAATGCTAAACTTAACCTTTACCATACCCAAATCTTATCCCAAACTTAACCCTATTTCAAAATAAAACCCTTATTCAAAGCTAACTTCAACCTTGACAATCATCCTAAATCTAATTATAAACTCAACTAGAACCCTACATTAACACTAACCAAACCCTATTACAAATCCTAACCATTACCATAACCCAAAACCTCAGCCTAAACCTAGCTCTTACCCGGATTTAACCAAATTTAATTTAAACTCAAACTCCAACATCAAAGCTAACTTAAATCTTAACTATAAATTTAACTTTAATCATAATGTCAACCCTAATTCTATCTTTTTTTTTCTTTATGTTGTAAAGTTTATTGAGGCGACATTGATTAGTACAAATTACATAGGTTACAAGTGTACAATTCTATAATACATCATCTATGTGTTGTGTTATGTGATCACCACCCAGAGTCAGTTCTCTTTTCATCACCATATACTTGAGACTCTCCCCCTTCTCTTCCACTTTCTCCCCCCCATACCCTCGGATAACCACAAACAACTGAACTATTGATTTTGTTCATGATTTTCTGTTTCTTTGTTGCTTTCAGCTTTGTGTTCCACAAATGAGTGAAATAATATGGTCCTTGGCTTTTTCTTTCTGGCTAATTTCACTTTGTTGAAAGTCTCAAGGTCCATCCATATTGTCATCAATGGACCTAATTCACCTTTTCTTATAGCTGATTAATATTCTATTGTCTATATATACCACAGCTTCTTTTAGCTAGTCATCTGTCAAAGGACACCTTGGCTGTTTTCATGATTTGGCCACTGTAAATAGTACTGCAATGAACATTGGGGTGCATATACCTATGTGGACTGAAGTTTTCAAAAGGTTTTTGAATAGATACCCAGAAGTGGGATTGCAGAGTTATATGGTAACTCTATTCTTAATTTTTTGAGGAAACTCCATACTATCCTCTGTAGTGCTCATGCCAGTTTGCATTCCCACCAGCAGTGTATGAGTTCCTTTTTCTCCATACCTTCTCCAACATTTGGTATTTCTTTTCTTATTGATTATAGCCATTTGAACAGGTGTAAGGTGATATCTCACTGTGGTTTTGATTTGTATTTCCCTAATAGCTGGTAAAGTTGAGCATTTTTTCATATATCAGTTGGACATTAGTATGTCTTCCTGGGGAAAGTGTCTGTTCAGGTCCTCTGCCTGTTTTTAAAAATTGTTCTTTATATATTTTAGACATTAGCCCCTTGCCAGAGGCATTGTTTGCAAATGTTTTCTCCCATTCGATTGGCTGTCTCTTTGCTTTGTTGATGGTTTCTTTTGCTGCACAAAAGCTTCTTAATTTGATACAGTCCCATTCATTATTTTTGCTTTTATTTTCCTTGCTTTTGAGGTTAGGTTCATGAAGTCCTCTTTGAGTCCAAGATCTGTAAATTCAGTACCAATGTTTTCTTCCATACAGCTTATTGTTTTGCATATTATGTGTAGGTCTTTAATTTATTTTGAGTTAATTTTAATATATGGTGACAGTTCACAGGTCGGATTCATTCATTTGCAGGTGATTTCCAATTTTCCAAGCACTATTTACTGAAGAGGCTTTTTCCCCCATTGTGTATTTTTTGTTCCTTTTTCAAAAATTATCTGTCCATATATTTGTGGGTTTATTTCTGGGTTTCTTTTATTCTGTTCCATTGGTCTGTGTGTCTGGTTTTTGTTTGTTTGTTTGTTTTTTGTTTGTTTTTTTTTGTCAATAACAAGCTGTCTTGATTATTGATGCTTTGTAGTATAAATTAAACTTGGGAAGTGTGATGCCTTCTGCCTTATTCTTTTTATATAGGATTGCTTTGGCGATTTGTAGTCTTGTGGTTCCATATGAATCTGATCATTCTTTTACATATTTCTAGAAAGAATGTCTGTGGGATTTTGATGGGAATTGCATTAAATCTGTATATTGCTTTAGATAATATAGCCATTTTAACTATATTGATTCTTCCAATCCATGAACATGGAATATCTTTCTATTTCTTTGTGTCCTCTTCAATTTCTTTAATAGTGTCTTACAGCTTTCAATATGTAAGTCCTTCACATCCTTTGTTAAGTTTATTCTTAGGTATTTCATTCTTTGTAATTGCAAAAGGTATTTTTTTCTCATTTCATTTTCTGAAGTTTTGTTGTTAGTATATAGAAATGCAATTGATTTTTGTATTTTATATACTGCAATTTTGCTGTATTTGTTTATTATTTCTAATAGTTCTTTGGTGGAGTCTTTAGAATTTTCTAAAGGATTATGTCATCTGTGAAAAGTGACATTGTAACTAGTTCTCTTCCAATGTGTATGCCTTTTATTCCTTTCTCTTGCCTGATTGCTTTGGCTAGAACTTCCAGTACTATATTGAAAAGCAGTGGTGACAGGGGGCATCCCTGTCTTGTTCCTGATTTTAGGGGAATAGGCTTCAGCTTTTCCCCATTCAGTATGATTTTAGCTAAGGGTTTGTCATATATGGCCTTTATTATATTGACATAATTTCATCCTATACCCATTTTATTCAATGTTTTGATCATAAATTGATGTTGTATCTTGTAGAATGCTTTTGCTGCATAAATTGATACAATCATATGGACTTTATCTTTTGTTTTGTTTATTTGGTGTGTCACATTGATTGATTTTTGCATGCTGAACCATCCTTGTGCTTCTGGGATGAATCCCAGTTGATCATGAGGCATGATTTTTTTTTTGATGCTTTGTTGTATTCTATTTGCTAACATTTTGTTTAGAATTTTTGCATCTGTGTTCATCAGAGATATTGGTCTATAGTTTTCTTTTTTTGTGTGTTGTGTTTACCAGGCTTTGGTATTAGGATAATTTTGGCTTCATAGAATGAGTCAGGGAGTATTTCCTTATTTTCAATTTTTTGGAAGAGTCTGAAAATGATAGGTGTTAATTCTTCTTTGAATGCTTGGTAAAACTCATTGATGAAACCATCTCGTCCAGAGCTTTTGCCTCTAGGGAGGTTGTGAATAGTAATTTCAATTTTTTTACTATTGATTGGTCTATTTAGATTATCCAGCTTTTCTTCATTCAGTCTAGGTAAGCTGTATGTTGCTAATAACATGCCCATTTCTTTTACGTTGTTAAATTTAGTGACATAAAGCCCTTCAAAATATTTTTAAATAATCTTTTGTAGTTCTGTGTTGTCAGTGGTAATTTCTCCCCTTTCATTACTAATTTTGGAAATTTGTGTCTTTTCCTTTCATCCTTTGATTAGTCTAGCCAGGGATCTGTCAATTTTGTTTACTTTCTCAAAGAACCAGCTCTTTGCAGCATTAATCTTTTTTCTATAGTCTTTCTGTTCTCCATTTCATTTAACTCTGCTCTAACTTGTATTACTTCTTTACTTCTTTACTTGACTTTGGGTGTTTTCTGTTTTTCTTTTTCTAGTTCTTTAAGATGGGATGTTAAGATGTTTACTTGTGATTTTTCTTGTTTCTTAAGATAGCCCTGTAATCATATAAATTTCCCTCTTATTATTGCTTTCACTGTGTCCAATAATTTTGATATTTTGTATTTTCATTGTTATTAGTTTCTATGTATTTTTAAATATCTTCTATTTGTTCTTTTATCCATTCATTTTAAAATAAGATGTTATTTAATCTCCATGTATATGTATTTTTTTATGCTTTCCTTTCACACTTGATCTTCAATTTCAGAGCTTTGTGGTCTGAGAATAGACATGTGATTTCAATCTTCTTGAATTTGCTGAGGCTACTTTTGTGTCCTAGTATATGATCTATTCTTGAGAATATTTCATGTGCACTAGTAAAGAAGGTATAATCTTCTTTTTGCTGGATGAAATGTCTTGTAAATGTCAATTATGTCCAGTTGCTAAAATGTGTCATTTAGAGCTGATATTTTTAAATTTATTTTTCTGTTTGAATGATCTGTCCATGGCTGTTAAGGGGGTGTTTAGGTTTCCTACAATGATTGTGCTTTTGTCAATTTCTACTTTCAGAGCTGTTAGTAGTTGCTTTATGTATTTTGGTTTTTCCTGATTGGGAGCATATATATTCATTATTGTCAAGTCTTCTTGTTGTTGTATTGTGCGTTTTATCACTATGTAATATCTGTCTTTGTCTCTTTTTATCTTTTTTAATCTGAAGTTTGTTTCATCAGATATCAGTATGGCAACTCCTGCTTTTCCCTGATTACCATTTGCTTGGAGTATTGTTTTTCATCCTTTCACTCTGAGTCTGGGTTAGTCCTTATGGCTGAGTTGTGTCTCATAAAGACATCATATAGATCAGTTTTGTTTTTTAATCCAGTCTGCTACTCTGTATCTTTTTATTGTTGAGTGCAATGCATTAACGTTTAGAGTGATGATTGATATATGAGGATTTCCTATGACCATTACTTCCTTTTTGTGTAATTTATTATTTTTATTTTTTTTTCTATTTTGTTGTCCCCTCTCTATTCCATTTAGTCTGATGCTTTGTTTCAGATTGAAGAGCTTCCTTCAGTATTTCTTGAAGTGCTGGCATTGTGTTGGCAAATTTCCTCAGCTTCTATGTGTCTGAGAGGGTCTTTATTCCTCCTTTATACCTGAGGGATAATTTTGCTGGATAACTTATTTTTGGCTGGAAGTTTCTCCCTTTCAAAGTTTTGAATATTTTATTCCACATCCTTTTGGCTTGTAGAGTTTCTGCTGAGACGTATGATGCCAACCTGATGAGTTTACCTCTAAAGATTATAGTTCTTTTTTTTTCTAGCTGCCTTGGAAATTGTCTCTTTGTCTTTGTTTTTGACATCTGCAGTGCAATATATCTTGATGAAGATCTGCTATGGTCCAGGTATTTAAATGACCTATTTTCTTCTTTAATTTAAGGTTCTAGATGTTTCCACAGATTTCAAAATTTCTCATCTGTTTTCTTGAGTATGCTCTCTGTGAAGTGCTCTGCTCCTTCTTTCAGTCCTATTATCGTAAAGTTGTTTTGTCTCATGGGGTCAGATAGTTCTTGCAGAGTTCTTTCAATCCTTTTGGTTCTGGATTTCCTATCTTTCTATTTCTGAGATATTTTCATGTTTCAATCTTCAATATCACTAATTGTTTCCTTCATCTGTGTGACCCTGTTTTCTATGCCTGTAATTTTATTTCTTACTCCTTTTATTGTATTATTTTTGTCTCAAATTTTCTTCTCATTCTTTTTTATAGTTTGAATTTCTTTGTTAAATTGTTCCTTTTGTTCACAGATTTCCTTTCTGAGATCATTCATCTCAGCTATGGTGTTCTGCCAGTATGTTTTCATTTCTCTGAGAGCCTTTAGAATAGCCATTTTATAATCTCTGTCAGTAGTTCAGTAATTTCTAGATCTATAAGACCTTTTTCTGGATATTGTTCATCTTCTTTCTGAGCAGCTTTAAATTCTAAGGTACTCATACTCTCTGTTATGTTCTTCTTCTTTGGAATGAAGATTTTATTTCCAGCAGAGCCCAGGAGATCTCTTAATTTCTCTTACTAGTATTTTTGTGGTGTCTTGCTGTAGAGGAGACACTATGTGATGCTTGGGGGCAAGTTTTAGGAGAGATAGGAGGTGTTTAAGCTGTATCTTTAGTCTCCACCAGCATTTGGAGGTGGTGTGTGGTGGACCCTGGTCTTTCTGTTTCCTGCAGTTAGTTAGGGACACTGTGGGAGAAAGGAGAGGACAGCAAAATGCAAACTGAGGCCATTCCAATTCTTCTATTTTGTTGGGGGAAGCAGGGGGAGGCAGGGGAGGCCAATTAGATGCAGGCTGAAGCCGTTCACATTATTTGGGGTGAATTCTTTCAAATCTGCTTTTGTCCCTGCTATAGTGTTTCACCCCTGGCAATGTTTCAGCAATTCGTTTTCATGGCAAGCACTCCAGGCATATTTTGCAAGCAGAATCGCTGAACGTTGTGTGAGCCTTGAGAGGGATGCGAGCCCCAAGTGTGGTCCACACGCATGCCCTGACTCGAGGGAAGTGTTGTGTGAGGGGACTGCGTGAGCTCCATGAGCCATGAGGGTACTGTGAGGGTGCCACACATGTGAACCAGGAGCTGAAGTGGGGCAGCTCAAGGGGTATCATAGCATGGTCATTGAGCATGAGGGTGCCGTGGGCACGCACCATGAGCCATGGGGTGAGAGGGAACTTAGAGCTTCAGAGTTTGGCACCCAGGCTTTCTCTTTAACATGCTGTTTTTAGGTTCAGCTCCCTCATGGTCTCCCTGTGTTCCACTCTTGTCACCGTTTGGCCTCCCTTCTCCCCTATATTATGCTTCTCCCTGATCTCTTTCTAGTTTTTCTAGTTAGCCATGGTGGTGTCAGGTCACATTCTGTCTCAGCTCCCTCCCTTCTCTCCCGCTTGCCACCCTTTCTCTAACCTTCAGATGTTTTCTTGCCATGCATGGATTTCTCAGTTGTCTCTGTGCCACTCAGGGTTTCCCATGTTCAATTCTGGCTGGCTGTTAATTGTATTTTTGGGGGGAGAGGTTTTAGAAACCTCTTCTCTGGTTGATGGTTTTCTTATATTTCCCCCTCTATATCTTCTGGTACACCTTTGATTTTGATATTCTTCTGCTTAATATTGTCTCAAAGAAATCTGAAACCATCCTCCTTTTTCTGGATTCTCATATCTATTTGTTCTAAATTAGTATTTTCTGCTGGCTTTTTCTGCAAGTCACTGCTTTGCAGTTCAATTTTATCTAGTTTGGTAACTTTTATTTTGTTCTTCCTTTCAGTTAATGTAGTCATTATCTCTCTCTGGTTCTTAATAATAGTTTGTAAGTCTTCTTTAATGCTTGCTATCTCTCTGTTGAAATTATCATTCAGTTCCTTAAGCATTTTTATAATCGTTGCTCTGAGCTCTGTTTCTGATGGGTGATGTGTCCCTAGCTCTTTAATTCTCTGGTTTCTCATATTTGCAGCCTCTCTGGACCCTACCATATGCAGCTGGTGTTCAGTGCTGATACTGGGTGGGCAGAGGTCTTTGGGGGAGGAGTGTTTATGGCTTTGTTTTCTTCCTGTGGTTCTGAGGGTCATGCAGGAAGTTTGGGCGTCATTGCGCCTTTCTGTTCTTGGTTTGCCCCACACACAGATTCTGCCTTAAGCCTTGGTATCAGTCCTGTATGCTGAACTTTCAGATCATCCTGGTTGAGGGCCAAGAAACTTGCATATGCAGCCCTCTCTCTCTTTCTCCTTCCTGAGTGGAGCATTTATGCTGTGGTTCCTCACAGCCCAGTCACTCACTCTTCTCTGGGAACTGGAGTGAAGTCCGGCCACAGCTATTTGCAGATTTATCTGTACCTCCTGGGGCCAAAGTGAGGTGCAGGCAGTATCGCATGCACCACCTTTGGGCCTCCTTTTCTCTGTCCCAAAGACTGAGTGAGGCTCAGAGTGTTCTCCAACCACCTTCTTCCTCCTTTTTCCCCAGCGGTAGAGTTTCAAGTGGGGACCCGCACAGCTCTGTTCCACCTCTTTTTTTTATTTGTCATTTGTTTAACCCTCTGCCTGCCTGTAGGTACCTTAATACAATGAGTGAGTTTCTTGGTTGTGATTTTGCACTATGTACAGTGTCCTTGGCTGAGGTGTAGGTGTTTTATTAGTTGTAATCTCCAGAGAAGTATTTTGGAGGTCTCTCATGCTGACATTTTGTTACATCTCCCCCAGTCATTATTTTTTAAAACAGGTTCTTGCTCCTTTGCTCCCTTTCTTCTCCTTCTGGTCCCCTTATGATCCAAATGTTGTTACACTTGATGTTGTCCCAGAGGTCTCTCAGGCTATCCTGATTTTTAAAAAATTCTTTTTTGTCTTTGTTATTCCATTTGGGTATTTTCTGCTACCTTGTCTTCTAGACCGCTGATTCAATTTTCTGCTTCATCCGACCCATTGTTGATTCCGTCTAGTGTAGTCTTTATTTCAGTTATTGTATTTTTCATTTCTGATTGGTTATTTTTTAAGGTTTTGATGTCTTTCTTTAAGGTTGATTTTTCTTTTTAGAAGTTTTTAGTAAGTTCCTTATAACCCATTTTCTAAACTCTTGCTCTGGTAGGTTAATTGTCTCCATTTCATTTAATTCTATTTTTGGTGGTTTCCTTTGTTTCTTTATTTGGGATGTGTTTTTGTGTTTTCTCATTCTGGTTTATTCTCTGTGTTTGCTTCTATGTAGTAGGTGTATCTGTAATGTATCTTAGTCTTTTCTTGGTGGCCTTATGTAGTATGTGTCCTGTGTGGTCCAATGGTGCATTCTTTTCAATCTCCTGTGTGTGCAACCTAGGATTTTCCCTTGAGTGTGGTGTGTGTATTTTTCAGTTATGTTGAGTAATATGCTTCTCATGGCAGATTGTTACCTGCTAAGGGAAGAGACAGAGTAATACTGAAAGCTTCCCAGTCCACTGCAGATAGTCACTCTTGCTGAAGTTCACAAGAAAGTCTTTTCCCATTAGTAAGGTGGGGCTGATCACACATCCACCTAGAGTGCCACCATGTTGAGTAGGTAAGTCTCTAGGGGCCCTGTGTTTATTTTTGGAAAAGAAAAAGACAGGAAACAGATAGACAGACAAACACACACACACACACACACACACACACACACACACACACACATGCACACGTACCACAAACCAATACACAAAAAACTAACAAAAAACAAAATTTTCTGAGTGTCCCAGGATCTGCCACTCACAGCACACTATTAACTGCCCTGGTGGTAGGGGGCAGTGGCAGAGCACCACTGAAGTTTCCCAGGAAATTTCAAGTAACCACTCCTGCAAAAGACCTAAAGAAAGTTTTCTCCTGCTAGTAGGGTAGGATTGATCACCTGGTCCCCAAAGTTCCTCTACATGGGCAGGGCAACTCTTCAGGCTGCCTGTATAAAGTTTGAAAGAAAAGAAGAGAAATAATAATAAAATTAAGAAAATAATAAAAAATTAAAAGAATTAAAAAATAAAATAGAACTAAAAATAAAAATATGTAGAACAAATTTCAGAAAAATAAGAAAATTTAAAAAATAAAATTAAAGATGAAATACATATGAAATAAATCATGAAAAAGTTAAAAAATGAAAAAAAAAAGCAAAAATGACAGAAAGGTAAATATAAAAAGACAAACAAAAGTTTTCATGTAAGCCTTGTGGAAGAAGATGCAAGAGTAAGTGAAAAAAAGAAAGAAAATTGACTTAAAAAGAAGAAAAAAATTTTTCCTTCCCCCTTCCACTCTCTTCCTGTGTGTCCTGTAGTCTGTCACCTGTAGCATACTTTTAGTTGCCCTGGAGGAGCAGCAGAGTGACACCAGAAGCTCTCTGGTAAGTCACAGGCAGTTGCTCCTGCAAAAGTCTGCAGAAACCTGTTTCCCCACTAGTTGGGTGCAGCCAATTGTTCAGCCAACTGAAATTGGATTGGAAAAATCTCCAGTGTGCCAGTTTACACTTTGAAAAAGAAAAAAAATAAAGAAAATGGTAATATTAATAAAAAATAAATTAAAAAATAAAATATAAAAATATAAATATATAAAAAAGTAAAAATTAAGAAAGAGTAATGATAAAAGAAAATTATAGAAAAGAATGAAAAAGTAGAAAAGAAAAAAAGAAAAAATAATTTAATATATTTTGGAGAGCCCAGTGGTTTTCCACTCATATCTTACTCTTAGCTGTGTAGGGGTATCAGCAGAGAGGTGGCAGAGCCGCACTGACCTCTCTTTGGTGAGTTGTGGACAGCCTTTCCTGCTTCAGATTGAAAAAGTAAGAAAAAGCCGTAAATAAAAATCCAACACAAAATACAAACAAACAAGCAATCAAAAACAAAAAAAATCAGGACAAGCGTGATTGCTTTGCTACCCTGGGTACCCTACTGGGTGGGCAGGGCACAACTCTAGGTGATGTGGGCAAAATTTCAGGATGTCTCTGTTTATATTGGAGGGAACTTTATTTTTTAGAGTTCTGCAGATTTTTTTCCTGTAGCCGGCTGCTTGGCTTCAGTGCAGCTGATAGGGTGGGGCTGGGCACTTGGCAGCCTAGAGCACCCTGGGGGATGTAGTTGAAGCTGTGATGGGTGTGGTTCTCAGGTACATAGTGAGCATGTATGGCTTTTGTTAGACCAGTGAGGTCTCAGCGTTGGTCTTATTGGGGATGGTTTAATAAATATGAAAATGGTGTCCTGTGTGCCACATGTATGGTGTGCTCCACAATCAAGCAATTGGACCCTTTAGCCCCTACTCTGAAACCCCATAGTTCAATCCTTCCTGGTATGACTTTGCTGTGTCTAGGGATGCCATCCCCCTGCTAAACAATAGGTGACTGTGGCATGCAACCAAGCCCGTGTATGCACCCCACAGGAAAACACCTGGACTTCCAGGCTGGCTTTGTCCCACTTACACAGATAGGGAGAATTCTGGATGATTTTAAATGCCAGATGTAATGAGTTTCACTCTCTACTGCACCGGGCTACTAGGCTGGGGATGGGGCAGCATGGGCTCAGAATGTCTCACTTCTCTGTGGGAGCCCCTCAGCCTGAGGTTACTCTCCTCAAGCTCCCTAACTACCCATAGGTTTGAGGATGCCTCATTTCCCTGCTGGTCTCAATTGGGCTTCCTTTTTTAATATCCCCAGATGTTAGGGTTCAGTTGGTCCTCTAATGTTTCCCAAGGTTTGGTGTTTTTCTTTTTATCTTCAATCATAATGTTGTCCAGGAGGTTGTAGATGCAGTGTTTACCTAATCTGCCATCTTCCTCATGCCCCCACCAGTGAATTTAATAAATTAAAAAAACATAACCTTAAAATTAACTATAAACCTAACCCTAGCCCTACCTAAAATTTAACAATAGCCCTAATTTAAAGTCAAACCCTCATATCAAAGCAAATAGTAACCCTAAACAAAATCTGAAACCTAATTTTAGGCTGAACCATGAATATAATAACAAATCTAAATGTAAACACAAAATCTAACCCAAAAGTTTAACATAAACTACCACTCATCTTAACCTTAACCTTAATCTTAATCATAAACTCAAAGCTAACCCTACACCTAACTCAAAACCTACCCCTACCTTAAACCTCACACTAAATCTAATCCTAATGAGGGTCCTTATCGTAACCTTAAACCTAAACCAATCCTAATTAAAACCCAAAACCTAAGATCAAAGCTAACTTAAACCCTAGCCCAAATCATAAACCTAATGCAAACCCTAGCCAGTAACCTGAGTCTAACATTAACCCTAACCCTAATTGTAAACTCAACAGTTATCCTAAATTTGCACCTTAAATAACCTGAGCCTTACTCTAATTCTACCTTTAACCCTAAACCTAAACCTAACCCTAATTAAAACCCAAAGTCTAACCTCAAATTTGAATGTAAACTAACACTAATTTGAACTCTTACATTAACTCAACCCTACTTACCCTAACCCTAACTTATATTCGACCTTAATCTCAAAGCCAACTCTAATCCTAATCTAATTCTAACCTTACTTCCAAACTTAACACTAACACTATACTTAATCTTAACCCTCAACAAAAACCATACCTTAACCCTAATACTAACTTTAAACTTATTTGAAACCCAAACCCTAACCTCAAATCTAACTCTAAACTTAACCCTAAATCCGATTCTAAAGTTAGACCATTTCCATATATTTTGTTCCAAACAGCTGAAGTTTTATTTTTTAATTGTTAAATTTATTGGTTTGTTGGGTTAATATTGCTTAGTAAAAATTACACAGGTTCCAGGTGTACAATTCTACAATACATCATCTTTGTGTTGTGTTATGTGTTCATCACCCAGAGTCAGTTCTCTTTTTATCACCATAGATTTGAGACCCCATCCCTTCTCTCCCACCTTCTTACCCCATATCCTCATATAACCACTAACCATTAAACTATTTATTGTGTCCATGAGATTTTGTTTCTCTGTTGCTTTCACCTTTGTGTTCCACAAATGAGTGAATTCATATGGTTCTTGTTTTTTATTTTGTTTTGTTTTTTGTTCTTTTTGCTGATGGTCTCAAGGTCCATCCATGTTGTCATAAATGGCCCTATTTCATCTTTTCTTAAGGGTGACTAATATTCCATTGTGTATATGTACCACAGTTTCTTTAACCAGTCGTTTATCAAAGGACACTTTGGCTGTTTCCATGATTTGACCACTGTGAATAGTGCTGTGATGAACATTGGGGTGCATATATCTTTGTGGATTGAGGTTTTCAAATTGTTTGGGTAGATACCCAGAAGTGGAATTGCAAAGTTATATGGTAACTCTATTCTTAATTTTTTGAAAAACCTACATACTGTCCTCCATAGTGGTTGTACCAGTTTGCATTCTCACTAGCAGTGTATGAGGGTTCTTCTTTCTCCTCACCCTCTCCAAGACTCGTTATTTCTTGTCTTGTTGATAATAGCCATTCTAACAGGTATAAGATGGTATTTCATTGTGGTTTTGATTTGCATTTCCCTAATGGCTAGTGAAGTTGAGCATTTTTTCATATATCTGTTGGCCATTAGTATGTCTTCTTGGGAGAAGTGTCTGTTCAGATCCTATGCTTATTTTTCAATGGGATTGTTTGGTTTTACATTGTTGAGTTGTACAAATTCTTTATATACTTTAGATATTAGCGCCTTATCAGAGGCATTGTTTTAAAAAATTTTCTCCCATTTTGTTGGTTATCTCTTTGCTTTGTTGATATTTTCTTTTGCTGTGCAGAAGCTTTTTAGTTTTCTATAATCCCATTTATTTATTTTTGCTTTTACTTCCCTTGCCTTTGAGATCAGGTTCATAAAGTCTTCCTTGAGTCCAAGATCTATAAGTTTAATACGAATGTTTCCTTTTATACAGTTTACTCATTTGGATCTATACAGAGAGCTTTAATTCATTTTGAGTTAATTTTGGTATATGGTGACAGTTTGGAGTTCAGATTCATTCCTTTGCATGTGTTTTTCCAATTGTTTCAGCACCATTTACTGAAGAGGCTTTCTTTTCTCCATTGTATATTTTTCACTTTTTTTTAAATTAATTTTTATTGTTAGACTTATTGGGGTGACATCTCTTAGCAAGGATTACATAGGTTTCAGGCATACAATTCTACAGTGCATTGTCAACTTGATGTATAATCAGTTCATCACCTAATGTGACTTCTCTTTCCACCACCTTCTATTTAGCTTCCTCCCTCCTCTCCCACCCCTCCCTTTTCTCCCCTCCCTGACCCATTCATCCCAAATAAACATTAAACTATTCATTGTGTCCATGGGTTATTTGTTTCTTCACTTCTTTTTTCTTTGCTTTTACTTTTATATTGTGCATATAAGTGAAGTCATACAGTTCTTTGTTTTTTCTGTCTGACTTATTTCATTAAGCATGATGATCTCCAGGTCCATCCATTTTGTTGCAAATAACAATATTTCACCTTTTCTTATAGCTGAATAATATTCCATTGTGTATATGTACCACAGCTTCTTTATCCAGTCATCTGTCGCAGGGACCTTTGGTTGTTTCCATGTTTTGGCCACTGTGAACAGTGCTGCAATGAACATGGGGGTACATAAGTCTTTGCGGACAAGGTTTTCAAGTCTTTTGGGTAGATCCCTAGAAGGTGGATTGCTAGGTCAAATGGTAGCTCCATTCCCAATTTTCTGAGGAACCTCCACACTGCCTTCCACAGTGGTTGTATCAGTTTGCACTCCCACCAGCAGTGTACCAGAGTTCCTTTTTCTCCACATCCTCTCCAGCACTTGTTATTCCTTGTCTTGTTGATAATAGCCATTCTCACAGGTGTGAGGTGGTATCTCACTGTGGTTTTGATTTGCATTTCCCTGATAGCTAATGAGTTTGAGCATTTTTTCATATGTCTTCTGGCTATTTGTATTTCTTTGTGGGAGAAGTGTCTGTTTAGTTCTTCTGCCCACTTTTCAATTGGGTTGTTTGGTTTTTTATTGTTGAGTCTTATTAGTTCTTTATGTATTTTAGATATTAGACCCTTATCTGATGCGTTATTTCCAAATATTTTCTCCCATTTAGTTGGCTGTCTCTTTGCCTTGTTAATGGTTTCTTTTGGTGTGCAGAAGCTTTTTAGTTTGATATACTATTTATTTTTGCTTTTACTTCCCTTGCCTTTAAGGACAGGTTCAGGAAGTCTTCCTTGAGTCCTAGATCCATAAGTTTAGTACCAATATTTTCTTCTGTACAGTTTATGGTTGGAGGTCTTATATGAAGGTCTTAATCCATTTCAAGTTAATTTTTGTATATGGAGAGAGTTCACAGCTCAGGTTCATTCTTTTGCATAGGTTTTTCCAGTTTTCCCAGCACCACCTACTAAAGAGGCTGTCTTTTTCCCATTGTATGTCTTTTGCTCCTTTATCAAAATTTATTTGTCCATGAATTTGTGGGTTTATTTCTGGGTTTTCAGTTCTCCTCCATTGGTCTATATTTCTGTTCTTCTGCCAGTACCAAGCTGTTTTGACTATTGATGCTTTGTAATATAAATAGAAGTCAGGAAGGGTAATGCCACCAGCCTTATTCTTTTTATGAAGTATTGCTTTGGCAATTTGAGGTCTTTTATACTTCCATATAAATCTAATCATTCTTTTATCTATTTCACAAAAGTATGATTGTGGGATTTTGATGGGTATTGCATTAAATCTGTAGATTGCTTTGAGCAGAATGGCCATTTTAACAATGTTAAGTCTTCCTATCCATGAACAGGGGATATTTTTCCACATCTTAAAGTCTGTTCCAATTTCTTTCAAAAGTGTCTTATAGTTTTCTGTGTATAAGTCTGTCACGTTCTTTTGTTTTTTTCTTTTGTTTTGTTTTGTTTTTTTGTTTGTTTTTGTTTTTGTTTTTGTTTTTGTTTTTGTTTTTTAAATTCATTTTTATTGTTAGACTTATTGGGGTGACATCTGTTAGCAAGGATTACATAGGTTTCAGGCATACAATTCTACAGTGCATTGTCAACTCGATGTATAATAAGTTCACCACCTAATGTGACTTCTCTTTCCATCACCTTATATTTAGCTTCCCCACTCCTATCCCACCCCCTCCCCTTTCTCCCCTCCCTAACCCACTCATCCCCAAATAAATATTAAACTATTGATTGTGTCCATGGGTTATTTGTTTGTTCATTTCTTTTTTTCTTTGCTTTCAGTTTTATATTCCGCATATGAGTGAAATCATGCAGTTCTTTCTTTTTTCTGTCTGGCTTATTTCACTTAGCATGATGATCTCCAGGTCCATCATTTTGTTGCAAATGGCAATATTTCATCTTTTCTTACAGCTGAGTAATATTCCATTGTGTATATATACCACAGCTTCTTTATCCAGTCATCTGTCGCAGGGACCTTTGGTTGTTTCCATGTTTTGGCCACTGTGAACAGCGCTGCAGTGAACATTGGGGTACATAAGTCTTTGCGGACAAAGGTTTTCAAGTTCTTTGGGTAGATCCCCAGAAGGAGGATTGCTGGGTCAAATGGTAGCTCCATTCCCAATTTTCTGAGGAACCTCCACACTGCCTTCCACAGTGGTTGTACCAGTTGGCACTCCCACCAGCAGTGTACCAGAGTTCCTTTCTCTCCACATCCTCTCCAGCACTTGTTATTCCTTGTCTTGTTGATAACAGCCATTCTCACAGGTGTGAGGTGGTATCTCATTGTGGTTTTGATTTGCATTTCCCTGATAGCTAATGAGGATGAGCATTTTTTCATATGTCTGTTGGCCATTTGTATTTCCTCATGG
>PVJL010014734.1:0-26963 GCA_004026885.1 Lyroderma lyra
GCCTTGATATTTTTAGATAAGAGTGTATTGCCAAGACATTATCTACTGTATACATTGTATGTTTTTTGCTGTTTTCTCTGTTTTAAAAAGTGATTGTATAGTATAATTTTGTATTCTAAAACTGGCCTTTTAAAATGCCCTATTGAGAGAAAACATTATATAAAATTATCATCATTTAAATAAAGTTAATTTTATATAACTGGTTTGTTTGTCTTAAAACCAATAAGTTGAACTATTACCTATGGTCACTAGGAATGTAGTTATAACTTAAGAAAATGTGAAACTGGTATTTATATTCAGTATGCACTTGACTTAATATTCTAATGATAAATTACTAGAGCTAATTTTTATGAGTACGTAATTGCTCATATTTGTATGACCATATTACTGTTTTGGCACTGGAGTTTCTTAAGGACAAAGGGAGAACAATTTCTATCTTCATTTTGTAGTAATACTATCTATCTTTAAAGAAATTGCTGTAGGGAAATGGGTGACATGATCTTGCAAATATATTAAAGTGACTTGAAGGATCTGCTATGTTTCTTGAATCTTTTGTATTAATGCTCCATCTGGAGGCTCATCACTGGTACTTATAATCTTAGAAACAAAATTCTGCTTGTAGCTACCAGTATTACAGGAATCTTGAAAAGGTAGATTCTCAGGCCTCAAATTTGTTTTTTTGTCAAGTGAGTATAATCTTTCTTTTTTTTTGTTAATAAGTTGTTGAATAAAAGAGTAATAAATGATATATTTTAGGAAAGCCATTATTATTTAATGAAAATTAATGTCATTTAGCTTTAAATAATTTTTAGTGCTTGTTCTGGTTTATTTAAATCACTTAGTCTCATTGAAGTTGTACTTCACTAAGAAGTGCCTTAGAAATTGTGCAGTAAATTAGGGGGCAAGTCAGGTATGGTAGGCATCATGTAATACACAGCTCAATCTTACACAGTAAGGAACTATCCTTCCATTCCACACATGCTGTACAGCCAAATATTCATGTATGTGAGAAGCCTGTTTATATATGTTTGCACCTAGACATTAACTGTGTTTTATATAGTAGCACAGTGTACTTCTTCAGTCTTCTAATGTTCCATGAATTTTCCAATAATTTAATGATTGTATATAGTCAAAGAAACTTTATTTTGTTTCATTAGTTCATCAGGAATTTGGGATTTTGAAAATTTCACTGATGGTGATAGCATAGGTTATAATATATGAATCACCAATATGATGTTTTCATTGTGACATCTAGTGTAGATGATTATCCTTTAATTTTTCCATGATATTTACTCCCCTCATATTTTTCTATTAATAATGATGTGGAGGCTTCATGTTATGTTTTTCTCTCATTTTCTATGTATTCATGTGAATTTCATGATAATACCAAAAAGGATTACCAAATATTTGTTTAAAATATAAGAGGAAAGTCCCGTTCAGAGGCAATAAATTTTTAAGAATTTTGAGATAAATGATCGTGGTGTCTTTGACTCTTATGTGGTTCAGCAATATTAATTATGTGTGCATGCATCTGTGTGAATGTGTGTATTTACTAAGGAGAGGGAGATGATGCAGATTTGGCCAAAAATAAATGATTGATTAAGCTAATTTGAAGGGATATAAGAGTTCATTGTATTATTTTTACATCTCCAAATAAAATTCTCAATTCTCAACATACGCCATATTGTTTTAGCTGCTAAATTCAGAAATCCATTTCTGAATGTGGAGAATTTGTTCATTTTGTGGATTCAGTGCATTTTTTTTAATCATCTGTGTTGATGAAAGAGACCCTAAGCCCCTGCTGGAGACCATTCACAGTGGTGAATCTTTATTATGGAAAATGTCTGTGTGGGACTTCGAGCTAGAGGTGACAAGAAAATATCATTCTGTCAGATAAAGGAGATGTGACTACTTTGGGGCTTACTTATAAGGTGATTACGATTTATTAGCATGTTGAAATACCCAAATGTCAGATGTGTTTAGGAAGCCACAGTGACATTGCCCTGAGCTTTATTTTTTTGTAATACCTCAATAATAGATGAACAAATGTCCCATCAAACTACATAGTGACAGGTACAAGTTTACAAGTTTAAGCAGATGAATACTTAGGGAGTGTGATTCTTTTCAAAGTGGTCACAACTTTAAAATCACAGAATGCCAGCAGTGGTGAGAGAGTATGGAGGGTTAATTGAACACCAATAGATTTTATATATCAGAAAGATAAAAACTATGGTAAAAAAAAAAAAAAACAAAACTAATAATATCCTATGATTAAATTATGGGTACTCCTAACTTTGAAAAACCAGAGAATTTTAATTTTTAAAATTTTCTTAGAACATTCAAATGTTAAAACTTTTTGTTAGATTAATATATTTCAGTTGGTAATAATACCACAATTGTAGTTTACTTTAGCATCTCAGAATATCCCAGGACTTGTTCTAAACACATTTCATATATTTTCTCATGTAGTTGGTACAATACCCCTATGAGGCATTGCACTATAAATGTTTTATTTTTTAAGAATAAGTTCCCATAGAGTCAGATACTGAGACAATGTTTTGAGTACAGGCATACCTCATATTATTTCACTTCACTTTATTGTGCTTCACAGAGTTTTTTTTTTATTATTATTATTTTTTTTTTTTACAAATTGAAGGCAAGTCCCTCCACTAGCAACATTACCATTGGTTTTATTGTGATATGTACTTTATTGTGGTGGCCTGGAACTGAAGCAGCAATATCTCCATGGCTTGTGTGCATATATGAGTGCATGTTTTCCTGGAAAGCACCAATAGGGATGTTTAGATGGAGAAGGAAGAAAGGAGAATATAAGGCATTTTAATAAGCAGGCTTCTTCTGGGGCTGTTTTAGCCTCAATCCTGTTGGTGGTCTCTGGAAGATGGTGTGAAGCAGTGGTTCTGAAACTTCGGCATACATCAGAATCCCCTGAAGAGTTTGTTAAACCACAGTACTCAGGCTCATCCTCAGAGAGTCTGGTTGAATATATCTGGGGTAATGGTGCTACAGCTGCTCTGGGGACCAAACTCTGAAAAGAAATGGTGAGAACACATGTATGAACTGTGGTATTATTTTCCAGTTTCTATCCATCCTTGGCTGAGGGATGAGCTGCTCCTTGAGCACTAACTTGCTAGCCCTTTGGGCAGCATTATGAGTGCGCCTACCATCGGCCCTTAGGTAGAGAGTGGCAGGTCTTTACAATAGGGTTCCATCAGCATTACCTAGAATGGTGAGTTTGGAGAAAATGTGGATGGAACCTCAACATTGTGCTATATTTTTAGTCTACAAATGAAGAATTGAGGTAGAGAGAATTTGATGAACTCTCCCTAAGATTAACAACTGTTAAATGGTAGAGTCAAGGTTCTAATTCAGCTTTAAAACCTAGGCAGCATCAACATCTCCTGGAAATATATATGTATAAAATTGAGTCCCACTCCAGACCTACTAAAATTGATACTCAGGGTGAGTGCCAGGAGTCTCTTTTAACAAGCCCTCCAGGTAATTCTGATATACTCTCAAATTTTAAAAGGACTAATTTAATTCATGTTCTTATATCCTACATTAATCAGCATTAATTCTGTAACAAGAATCTCATTAGGTTTCACTCGTTTCCCCTTTTTAAACATTGAGAAGAAATGAATATTAACCAATACCCATTTGTATATATGAATCTATGTGTTTGCCGCACATGTCGATAAACATCTGTATACAGTATCTATACTTTTTTGTGTGTATAGATCAGTTCCTGACAACATGACTGGCAATATGTTTCCTTATTAACAGAGTAGGTCTTCCCAGGGGCTGAAGGGTGTATTACTTTTCACGGCACTGCTCTTTCCCTTAGCTGCCTGATGCACTTCATTTCCACAGTCCAGATTGCTTAAAGTAGTGAATCTGCATGCCCTCCTAGCCACCATTAGTATCACCACACAGTATTTACTTACTTGCATGTCCATGACCACAGAGAGGACTCAGATCAAGTAGGGCTTCTGAGCAGAAAGCTGTAGGTGTTCTAGAATCTCATAGCAAAGGATTACTTTTTACTATTTGATGAAAAATGGAAATGTTAATAAAATTGCTTCTTGTAATGTATTTAGCTGGTTATCACACAGATTTAATGCTGGATACAGCCTGTGTCTTGTGTTTGCTGCTTTACTAAGTGTATATTTCCCTTCTCTACCTGGCAAATCCTATTCATTCTTCAAGAGTCAGGCAAAATATCATTTTATTTTTACAGTCTTATGTAAACATCCAGTGTTAACCACCTTTTATCTCTTTCCCACCCATTATACCATTCATCACCATGTTATATTGCCTATCCCATTCTCTTGCAATTGTCTGGTTTTCTATGCATCCCAAACTAAACCCTAGAACAGTGGTTCTCAACTTTTCTAATGCTGTGACCCTTTAATACAGTTCCTCATGTTGTGGTGACCCCCATAAAATTATTTTCATTGCTACTTCATAACTGTAATTGTGCTACTATTATGAATTGTAATATAAATATCTGATATGTGTTTTCCGATGGTCTTAGGAGACCTCTGTGAAAGGGTCATTCAACCCCCAAAGGGGTCGCGAACCACAGGTTGAGAACCACTGAACTAGAGGCAGGAGACAAGGTCTTATGCAACCTTGAATCTGTAGAATCTGGAGTCTGCCCGTAAAACTTAACCAAGGAAGATGTTACAGATGAATCACTGAAGGATCAAAGTCATGGCATCTGCTCTTTGATTCTAGTTCAGACTGTATTTGAAACAATTCAGCAAAAGAGTTCATAGATTTCCTTGAGGGTATCTTGAAGTCATCTTATTTTAGTAAGGTGTACAGGAGCCTTGTAACTGCATTACTCTGTGAATTCTAACTCAACATGACATAGTTATTAAATGATTATATTTACTTTGCCCTCTTGAGAGCTGAGAATCATCAACCACAACTTTCTCAAAGCAGCTGGCTAGGCTTCAAATTAATCTTGAAAGTCTACATCGATAGCTTTCATTGTTATGTCAGATATTGTCAACCTCACACACTATAGGTGAAAGGTAATATGAAAAAGACAGACCTAAACTTTAGAATAGTCCAGTTAAAACACATACTTAGTCTCATTTTGTCAATTTAATAAGACATTTTGGGATTACAAGAGGTTTCCCAAGTAGATAATAATTCACCTTATAATTCTTAGATTTTTTTCAGTCTTTGGTATTTAAACACATTGTACAGGATCCAGCACAAATAACACCCCCTTTTTATAAGCTGGTGATCTATACCAAATCTTTTATTGTGAAATCATAAGCATGTAATTTTATAACATAAAAGTATGGTACTGAAACACACTTTAGGTGACATTTTAGGTGAAATGTTGAAATTGCTGTCCATCTTGTGAAAGACATTGACGTACAAGGTCTGGTGTTACTTCTGCTGGACCCTGTAATTTCCAGTACCTTACCAACTCCTTCATCAAGAGATGAAGTTTATTTCCCTTTAAAAAAATTATGTAGGCCTTTGTAACTATCTCTACTAATAGACTGTGGCAGAAGTGACACTAAAAAGTGATACAGCCTGTAACTGGCTCTTTTGGTATCCTTGACATTTGAAGTCAGTCATCATGCTGTAAGGAATTATGGAGTACATGGAAAGCCTGGAGGAAGAGGAACCATAGGTTTCAACCTAGCTGAGTACCAGCAGCATAAACTTCCTAGTTGTGAATGAGCCATCTTGAAGTGGCTTCTCCATTCTCCTCCCACTCAGCTGATGCCACATGAAGCGGATATCAACCTTCCCTATCAAACTCTGCTTAAACTGCACAGTCATGAGCTTGTTGTTTCAAGTTAACATATTTTTGTGTGGTTTGTTAAACATCAATAAATAAAAATAACCATGTTCAAATAGAGCACCATGCTCAAAATAAGAATATGACAGCATTGCGGAGTGCAATCTGTTTGAATGTTATTCTACTGAGTGTTTATTTCTTAACCTGGCAAAACCTATGCATCCTTTTTTTTTTTTACTCATTACATGACATTTAAAAAATTTATTGGGGTAATATTGGTTAGTACAAATGATATAGGTTCCATGTGTACAATTCCACAGTATATTGTCTATGTGTGGGATTATGTATTGCCTTTTCCTTTTTTAGAGTATTTTCTAAATCTCAATAGTTCACCATGTTTTTCTGTGTTCCCTTTATGTTCAACTCTATTATAGTGCTTATCTGCTTCTTTTAAAATGTTTTGGTTTACTAACCATTCCCAAACTATACTCCCTTGGCACTAGGAACATACAAATATGGTCTTATCTAGAAATAAGGGAGTGATTATACTCATTCTGATTTTGTGCTATTTGTTATAGAATTTTGACTCTTCTATCTCAAAATGCTGCCTTCCTAAACATGACCTTTAAGGCTGCTGTTGAAGAGAAAGTGTGGAGAAACTCCAAATCCTTTTTACTTAAAAGAGATGCATTGTTTCACTAACATGTCACAAGGCAGAACAAGACACATGGTGCCACGTGACTATAAGGAGGTGAGAATTCTAACACCTTGTTCAGCTGTCTTCTCCCAGCAGTGATCCTATCTTGTGGAAGGAAGAGCATGAATTTGGCCCATCAGCTAGGTATCTCTGCTGATAGAATCAAAACCAGAAAGGTAGAATGGAATGAGGATGAGCTGGAATAACTCACCTCAGATATTTTTGATACATATTAGCTATTGAATTATTGATGAGTCTCAACATGCATGAGGCTGTTTCCTTATCATAAATAAACTAGTCATCATTAATAAACTAGTCATAATAAAATGTATTTTATGTTGAAAGTGAGGATAAAAAGGAGTCTACTTTGACAAAGCAATTTGCACATGTCAGGTAGTATTAGTCAATTGTGAGCGGGGACTTTTTTATACTTCACATATCGTATTATCTTGAGTATCTTGCACATAGTGTAGGGGGTAAATACAGAGTAGATGAATATTGTTTCATATCTATCTATATATATATCAGAAAATGTTTAGAATTTCTTATACTGTAAAGCTAAATGTTTTGAAAATACATAATCTTGCAGTATTTTTTCTGAGAAGTAAAATTATAGACAAAAAGCAGAGACAGAAAATATAACCTCAAAATAAACATTAATAATAAAAATAATCCTAGCAGATATGATCTGCATTTTAGAGTTGAGAAACTATAGTATAGAGAATTAAAATATTTTGCCTCATTTCACTTAGACAGTAAGACACAAAAGTTAGGTTTGAACTTGTTCCTTATGATTACAGTGCCTGAATATTTATAAGAGGTGCAGTTCTGTTACGCACCTTGGAAGCATATTAAAGTAATGATATCCTGCTCCTCCTTTCTGTTGAATTATTGGAAGAATTCAGTAAAGTTTGCAAAATCTGTGAGGTGTATTTAGGGTAGTACTAAGAATCTTTTAAATTATTCTGATACTATGGATGTCAATTTGTATCTTGTCAATTGATTTTATTTTCTGTGTCTGAATTCACACAGATAATTGGAGATCATATTTTTCAAAATCTGAATTTTAGTTACAGTGCAATTTCATTGCAACTAGATAACCTGACAAAAGGTTTTGGGATACCTTGGGGGCAGATAAGAGTTAGGATTTATCTGCATAATGCACATGTAGGTAATTGCCATTCAGCAGTGTATGTGTAGCTATACAACAACTGTCTTCACAGCATAGAGAAATACTTTCAGGGAGAATTTATGTAACATAAAACCTCATAAACAGAGAGAGTTTTTGTTGTTCTGGTTAACTTCCCTTAGGAGTGCATGAGCATTCATATGAAATAATAAATCTACCTCATAAGTTTTTACATTTTTGCAGGAACTTTTTATTTTACCACTAACTTATTGTACATATTGAAGTTATATAAGATCCTTTTCTGTTCTCTTTCAGTGTAAATTGTGAAAAAGGTAAATGATACTAAAGAATTTTAGTATTCCATCAGGTGTAGTGCATGGGCTAGCATTTGTATATGCAGTATTGAGGACCTCATGGCAGATTTTTATATTTAGGAGCACTAAGATTTATGTAGTGACAAACCTTAGTGTCCTACAAACTTAATATTGTCCTCACAGCTCATGAATAACTTATTTTAAACTCAAGGGTCTCTCTTTCTCCTCCTTGGTGATATTTCAAGGTGACTTTATTTGGCATTACACACCTGTGTATCCAGAGGATACACATCTTCACATTGACTGTAAAAATAGCACCATATAGACACATCATATCCATTCATAAAGGTTATATGTTTTCCAAGTCTATGTCCCCTTTTGGAATAGCTATAAGACTATTCCAAAACTACTGACTTTTTGGTTTGGATGCTGATGTTAACAGCTTGAAATTTACAGATTTAAAAGTATTTTTTGATACAGATTGAATGGTATTTTATATAGTCCTAAGTGAAAATTGAACACAGCATATTTGGCAAAAACCTTGACTCTGGTGATGGAGCAGTTATTTAGTAGATGTTGTCTTCAGTGGAAAAGGGAGGTCTATATATATGGGAATGACTGTGGAAGAGCATGGTGCATTGGAGACATCATTAGTAGAGGGCTATATGTTTAGGTGGGTAGATGCTGCATGAACTAACACTGGAAAGGCAGGTAGTGGCCCAATGATGAATAGTGTGTATGGAGATTGAATTTTATACTGGAAGTATTAAGAAGTTGTGGTCGATTAAGCATGGACACAAATTATTTGAAATTTCACCCACTGAGATGTGAAATCCAGCATTACCTTGAAACTTAGACTGCTTTTAGCAATAAAATATATTGAAAGTGATGCATTAATTTTTGGGCCCAGGTGTTAAGATACCAGAAGCTTATACTTTCTGTAATTTGGACCTTTTATTCTTGGAATCCAGCTGTCATGTAAGAACTAAGTCTATTGTGACACCAACATGCTGTTAGAAGCCCAGGATATGTGGCAAAGTCTGGGGGATGGTATGCAATACACAGACAAAGACAAACAGGACTAACAACACTGAGGTACCAAACTTTATTAAAGAAAATACCTTGGAAGTAGGTGCTACAACTCCTTCTGCTGCAGTTGATACTCCCCCAAAAGGTAAAATGGAGAGCAGGAGCCCCCAAGATCCCCTTGCATCACCATGGACAAACACAGATATTTTCCTCCAGTGACCTTTAAAATTTTCACTGACATTGACCCCAGCTGCGGAAGCTGCCTGGTTGATGCATAAGTTACCTTTAACTCCACTATAAAAGTTCAATCATAAAAATTAGTTAATGGATACACAATATAAAAAGAAGCAAACTACGACTACAAGAACATTAAAGTGTGTGGGGAAAAGAGTAAGACTATAGTTTTTGTATGTCACTGAAGTTATCTACACAAAATAAATCAGTATAAGATATGTATACAAAGCATAAAGGAAACAGTTAACAAAATGGCAATAGTAAGTACTCAGCTATCAATAATTACCTTAAATAGATCAAACTTCTCAAGAACAAAGATATATAGTGGCAGACTGGATTAAAAAAATCCAATGATATATGAGATGTGATTAAAAATATGATGAATGTTTAAATACAAAATTTATTACAGTAAAAGGCACATTGCCATTAATCCCACTTAAAATACTCTCCCTCGCTTGGAACACACCTATCACTTCATTCTTGCCACTTTCTGAAGCAGTCCTGGAATTCCTATTTTGTGGATGTCTTTAGTTCTGCTGTTGGGGATTCAGAATTTTGTTACTTCCATTGTGGACTTTAACACTTAGTTTCAGTGTTGTATTGGTACACCCATGTTTCATCACCAGTAAATGTTTAATATTTTGAGGAACTTCCATAATGTTTTCCACAGTGACTATACCAATTTACATTTCCATCAGCAGTGAATATGGGTCCCTTTTACTCCAAAGCCTCTCCAATCATTGTGATTATTAATAGTTTTGTTGATAATAGCCATTCTAACAGGAGTGAGGTAGTATTTCATTGTGGTTTTGATTTGTATTTCCCTAATAGGTAGTGAAGTTTAGCATCTTTTCATATATCTGTTGGCTGTTTGTCTTCTTGGGAGAAGTGTCTGTTCAGGTCCTCTGCTCATTTTTTTAATTGGCGTCTTTTTTTTTTTTTTGGTTGTTGTCATTAAGTTGTGTGAGTTCTTTATATATTTAAGATACTAGTCCCTTATTGAAGATATTGCTTGCAAATATCTTCTCTCATTTAGTTGGTGGTCTCTTTGCTTTGTTGGTGGTTTCTTTTGCGATGTAGAAACTTTTTAATTTCCCCTAGTCTATTTCATTTATTTTTGCTTTTACTTCCCTTGCCTTTGAGAGCAAATTCATAAAATACACTCTAAACCCAAGGTCAACAAGTTTAGTAGTTATGCTTTCTTCTGTGCAATTTAATGTTTTAAGTCTTATGTTTAATTTAGGTCTTTGATCCACTTTGAGTTAATTTTGTGTTATCTTTACCAGATTTTGGATCAAGGTAATGTTGGTCACATAAAATAAGGTAAGATGTATTGTCTCTTAACTTATTTTATGAGGCTAGAAAAAGAAGAAAAAATGAAACCAAAAGTCAACAGAAGAAAGGAAATAATAAAAATTAGAGCAGAATTGAATGAAATAGAAGACAAAAAGAAAATAGAAAAAAATTAATGCAACAAAGACCTGGTTCTTTGTAAAGATGAATAAAATCGACAAACCCCTGGCTAGACCCAATAAGGAAAAAAGAGAAAAGACACAAATAAACAAAATCAAAAATGAAAGGGACAAAATATGACAGATACCAAGGAAATACAAAGAATCATACAATAATGCTATGAAGGAATGTATGACACCAAATTCAATAATGTAAGGAAATGGGTAAGTTCTTAGAAATATATAATGTTCCTAGTCTGAATCATGACGAACTGGAAAATCTAAATAAACCAGTCAACAGTAAGGAAATTAAAACAATTATCCAAAACCTCCAAAAACAGCAAATGTCCAGGCCCAGAAGACTTCACTCATGAATTCTACCAAGTATTCAAAGATAATTTAATACCAGTCCTCTTCAAACTCTTCCAAAAGATATGGGTTTCATTTGTTCTTTTTCTAGTTTTTAAAGATATTATGTTAAGTTGTTTATTTGCATTTTTTTATTTGCATTTTTTTGTTCCTTCACATAGGTCTGTAATGATATAATTTTCCCTCTTAATACTGTCTTTGCAGTATCCCAATAAGTTTATATGAGGTATTTTCATTCTCATTTGTTTCTATGTATATTTTGATCTCTCCTCTTATTTCCTCTTTGACCCAGTCATTCTTTAGTAGCATGTTGTTTAGTCTCCACATTGTATTCATGGTTTTCCTGTTTTCCATTGATCTCCAATTTCAAAGCCTTGTGGTCACAGTATGTGCTTGGTATAATTTCAATCTTCTTAAATTTGCTTAGGCTAATTTTGTTTCCCAACATATGGTCTATTCTTGAGAATGTTTCATGTGCACTAGAAAAAAAATGTATAGTATAGTGGCCTAGGATGAAAGGCTCTGTAAATATCAATTTTTTCCATTTGGTCTAATGCAAGAGTGTCCAAACTTTTTGCTTCCCTGGGCCATATTGGAAGAAGAATTGTCTTGGGCCACACATAAAAACACTAACATTAATGATAGCTGATGAGCTAAGAAAAAAATAAAGGTCACAAAAAAATCTAATAATGTCTAAAGAAAGTTTACGAGTTTGTGTTGGACCCCATTCAAAGCCACCCTGGGCTACATATGGCCTGCAGCTCACAGGCTGGACAAGCTTGGTCTAATTTGTCATTTAAAGCTGATATTTCTCTTTTGATTTTCTGTTTTGATGATCTATCCATAACTGTCAGTGGGGTGTCTAGGTCCCCTACTATGATGATGCTTTTGCCAGTTTCCCCCTTAAGTTTTGTTTCTGGTTGCTTTGTACATTTTTGGTGCTCCCTGTTTGGGAACATAAGTTTATGAGTGTTATGTCTTCTTGTTGTAACAAGAAACAACATCCAGACTTGAGTTGTGATTTTATTACAAAAATCATAACCATACATGCTCATTATTTTCTAATCAAAGGTTAGGTATAGATTGCCAGCTCATAAAAAAGAGGGCATTATTTGTGCTATACCCAGTATTTTTCTCCTTTATCATTATAAAATGTTCATCTTTGTCTCTTTTTACCATTTTTATTCTGAAGTCTGTTTTTTCATATATAATTATGGCTATACCTGCTTTTCTCTATATGCCATTTGCTTGGAATATCATTTTCTACCCTTTCACTTTGAGTCTATGTTTTCCTTGCTGCTGAAATGTGTCTCTTGAAGACCACATATGGTTGGGTTTTCTTTTTTGACCCAGTTACTACTACGTGCCTTTTTATTGGTTACTTCAGCCATTTATATTTAGGATGTTATTGATATATGAGAACTTTCTATAGCCATTTTATCTTGTGTTTTCTGGTAGTTTGATAACTTCAATATTTGTTTGCATTTGTGTTTTTATCAGTTATTTTAGTTTGGTGGTTGTCTATGACTTTTTTTCTCTTCTTTCTCTTTTTCATGTTATGTGTTTTAGTCCTGAAATTTTTTTTTGAACAGATACCATTATATATATATATATATAGTAGTCCTTTTTCTTCAGCATGCATCTTATCTCTGTTCCTTTTTTGCTAATTCAGACCTTTACCAACTACCATTTTATGTGTTTGTTGTTACAAAATAATTGTATTTGTGGTGTGAATTCATTTCCAAGTTGCAATAGCTGCTGACTTCTTCTCTTTTTATTTTTTATGTTTTTACTTCCTTTATACTTTGCTAAGTTTAAGTGTATAGTATCCTGTTCTATGTAGTGGTTGTCATCCTGCTTCTTTTAATAATCTTACTCATAGTTTCGTATCCTTTGTCTTCTTGTTTCAGGTAGAAAAATCTCCTTCAGTATTTCCTGTAATGCAGGCCTTATGGTGGAAAATTCCCCCAGCTTTTGTATATTTGGAAATGTCTTTATTTCTCCTCCATAGCTAAAGGATAACTTTGCTGGATATATTGTTTTTGTCTGGTAGTTTCTCTCTTTCAATACTTTGAATATTTGATTGCATTCCCTCCTAGCTTGTAGAATTTTTTGCTGAAAAGTCTGATGATAATCTAATGGGCTTTCCTTTATCATTTACTTTCTTTTGTTCCCTGGTTGCCTTGAGAATTTTCTTTGTTGTTAATCTTTGACAACTTCAATATAACGTGCCTTGGAAACAGCCTGTTAGGTTAGAGGTAATTAGGTGTTCTGCTTATTTTTTGGATTTGAGGATCCAGTTATTTCCAAAAGTTTGGGGCATTCTCATCAACTATTTATTTGAATAAACTTCCTGTGTTCTCACTTTCTTCTTCTTCTGGTATAGCCATTATTTTCATGATGTTCTTTCTGATAGAGTAAAATACTTCTTATAGAAATCTTTCATTTCTTTTCATTCTGATGTCTCTCTTTCTTCCATCTGCATCATTTCCAGATTTCTGCCTTTGGTATCACTAATTCTTTCCTCTGGTCAGCTCTATTTCTAAGCTTGCTATTTCATTCTTCATTTCTTTTATTGAGTTCTCCAGCACCAGAATTTCTATTTGGTTCTTTTTTAAATTTAAATTTCTTTAGTAAAAATACTCATTTTTTTGTTGATTTTATTTCTCAGTTCATTAAACTGCCTATTTAAGTTTTCTTGTATCTTGTTGAAGTTTTTCAGAACTGCAGTATTGAATTCTCTGTCATTTAAGTCACATATAGCCATGTCTTTAAGTTTATATTATAGAGAGTTTTCATTTTCTTTCTGAACTGCCTTGTTTCCTTGATTATTCAGAATAATTGATAAGTTATTTCTCTTCCTGGGAATCTGTGAAAATGAGTTCTGTAGCATATTGATGTGAAGAGATCTTTTTTTTTTTTCCTGGTAGCTAGTGCTAAAGCATTTTATTTCTTCCTGTTTCTGTTTCTTGTGGTGGAAGATACACTGGGGAAGTGGGCATCTCCTCTGTGATTAGGTCCCCTTGGTCTTAAGACCCCACCCCCATGGGAGGATATGGTAGGCAGTGGGGTTCTGAGCCCCCGAAATCCCAGTTCTGGTCCTGCAGCCAGATGCAGAACTGTGTGCCTCAGCAGCCCTGGATGTTGTAGCTGTGATCAGCCATGACAGGTGGAGGTTGGATGAATTGGGAGAGTCCACTGGTATGTTTGTGTTTTTGTTATCCTCCTGGTAATGACAACTGCTAGAGCACAACTGACTTGGCCCTGTATCTCCTCCCTTATCTCTGGGATGAGTGACAGCATTTGCCTGCCACTCAGTAAATGTCTCTCCAACTCTCAGGGCTGTGGATGTTCTGTTCTTTAATCCAACACTGCCACGTTTTTGTTGTTTTTGTTTTTCCTGTGGCCTGCTGCTAACAGTGGAAAAGTGCTTGATGACAAGCTCTGGGAGGGTGGGGAGAGGTGGCCAGGCTCCATTGCTTTGTTTTCTGCCTGGCAGTGAGGGCTCTTAGACCATAGTTGTCATACTTCTGTATTCAGTCTGCCCGGAGCTCTTGTCCTGATTGCTGGGTTCAGCCATATTATATGCTGATCATTCAGGCAGGATTGTTTGGGGCCACGTAGAGTGCCCCTACAGTCTCAGTCCTACCCTTTCCCAGGCCCGCAGATGAGCTCTGACTGCATTTGTTGCCCTTATCCCTGTCTGTGCACTTCTCTCTTTCATCCTCTCCTGTTCAACCCATTTTACCTATCCTCAGAGGTTTCAGTTGTATGGAACTCACAGACATATCTGTGTGTTCCATAGGTAATCCTTTATTTAATTATAGTTGTTCAACTTATTGTACTTTCAAGGGGAGAGATTAAGGGGGACCCCTCACATAGTTGTGTTTCTGACATCACTCCCTTTTATGCTATCTTTTTACATTAAGATAGGTTTGTAAAAAGATCACTTTTCAAATATTGTTCCCTCTTTTAATGAGTCATCATATTTTCGTTATCATTATAGCTTTTTGAGAAAGTACAAAGTATAGATCAAGTAAAGTTGAAGCATAATTGCCCTCTGTACTTATATGTGTGTGTAAGTATACATTATACACAAATACATACATACACATGCATATAAGGAACTATGATTTAGAGTTATATTTCCCTTTACAGATATTAGTGCCTATACTGTTTATAAGCATTGCTTAAATTGTTCCCAATCCATTTTTTATGCCTGAGACATTTAAAAATAAAAACGTATATCTATTTTTTCACAAAGAAAAGATTTCACATTTATTTTCATACTTAGTAATTTTCCACAGTGTACAGTAGCTTGTGTTTTTAAAATAATCACTATTTATTAAAACATATTTTGGAGGATTAATACCTTACTTCTTTTGAATCAACATTGTTAGAGTTTTGACATTATGATTGCTTCAATGAAGGCAATTTTATTTGCACAAAAACATAAATTGGTTAAGACATTTAAAATACAGAGGATCCCAAATAGCACACTTATTTATGCTTTGCCTAGAAGGTTAAATAGAACAGCATATTGTATACTTTCTATTTTTAAATTTAAAAATTATGGAAAAAATACACAAGACAAATCCATTATGCTGTCTTCCCACCTACTTTCCCAACTCTCTTTCATATATAGGAATCTGGTACTTTTAACTGTTTCTCGTTTTAATTTTTCTAGTTAGTATCTCTGTAACTAAAAACACTAGGCCTTTACTCAGCTTTTCTGTTAACTTAGCCAACACCTATTGTCTTCATGCCATGAAGATAAAGATAAAATTCACACAACTTTCACCTTTCATTGTACCTCATACATTCTATATACACTCTATATTATTGATTATTTTGTTTACCTTTGGAGCTGTCAAAAAGAAACAAACATAAATGCTGATTTCTTATTTCTTCACTTTTGTCAGGATTTCCAGTTCTAATCCATGAGTGATAAAGAGAAATGAAAACTTTCCCTCCATCAACTTCCTGTATCTTCACTATCTTCCAGCTTCTCTCAACTTTATCATTATTTTTATTTGTCAGGGTTAATAGCATTTACTTTTATTTGTGTAATCATGTATAAATGGTTTCTCTATTATTCCTGTGCTGATTTTAAAGATTTCAAACAAGTAGTTAAGTGAATTTACTTTCTAATCATGGCTCAGTACACAACGAAATGATGCACTAAGATTGTATTTTACATTTTATTTATTTATTTTTGCCTGTTTATTTTTTATTTTTTTCAACAGTCCTATCTGATTTTATTTTTTGTTTTATTTTTTATTTTTAGACTTATTGGGGTGACATTGGTTAGTAAAACTTACATGGGTTCCAGGTGTACAGTTCTAAAGTACATCATCTTTGTGTTGCATTATCTGTTCACCACCTAATGTGAGTTCTCTTTCCATCACCATATATTTAGCTTCCCCTCCTTCCTCTCCCACCCTCTCCCCCTTCTCCCATCCCCTGAATGTTATCTAATCTCATAAGCCTTGTGTTACTTCACAGAAAGCACTTTTTACTTCTAGCTTTAGTGTATTTTTTATCAGATAAGTTTATTATACATTTTAGTTTGCTTCAGCAACCATGACTTTATTTCTTTATCACACCATTCCCTACCTGGGGATTCACTGGAATTTTCTTTCTGTTTTAAAATTGGGGAGGGGGGAAAGCCCATTTCATAGCATCGCTAATAACTTGTATCTTCTTATTAATACTCTATATATTATGAAATCTATTTCATTTATTTACCTATTCATTTATTTTAGAATCTAAACCATCTATTTATTGTCTTAATTAATTATTCTTTAAGACATCTGACTCTCTAATTTGCAGTTATTGCTTTTTTATATAAGGAAGCCACAAAATTTATTACTCCCTGAAAGTAGATAGAGGTTAGAGGTAAAACAACTACCCCCTACCCTGAAAAAAAAGAGAAAAGCAGCTTTGTGAGAACATACTAAGGTAATTTTGCATTAGGATAGATTGGACATGTAGTTAAAGGAATGAAGAGATCTATAGTTCTCTCTGATATATCATAAACCAGTAACATTGAAAAGCAATTAAGTTGAGATTGCTGATTACTGTTTTGTTGAATTATATGGATTGACCTAGAAGTCAACTCAAGTGAGGTGGTATATATCAGAGAAACCAAGTCCTCATAAAGTTTTTACTCAGTGATTCTATATTGTAAGATTAGTTGAAAATATTTTTTAAATAATGTAAATCTTCCCCTCATGTTGTTAAATCTGTCAGACTCTAAATTGGATAATGTGGCTTTTATTAACATATCAGCAAATCTGTGGCTGTCTTAGTTTTATGTGTCTATTGACTGCATTGAAATCTTTTTGTGTATGTTTTCAGGGGCAGTTAACTTTCTAAGTCTACTATAGAGATGTCAACTTGGATTGTTTTGTTTGTTTGTTTTTTGGCTATTTGACTATTGAGTACTGTATTCTCTCTGTTTCTTGGTTTTCATTCTGTAATTGCTCAGTGTAGCCAACAAACAACTTCTTCAGAGTGGATTCCTTGAAACAAAACTTTCTTCAATTTTTTTTTAATTTCTGATAATCCCCTAACTCATTCTTATACTTGGTAGGTAGTTTATGTGTATTGAAAATCCTGTTTGAAAGTCATTGACAGAAGAGCTTTGAAAGCAATGATGCAATGATGCTAGTTATAAGTCTGATTATAGACTGGTTCTTATTTCTTTTTTGGTAATATGTATCTCTGTAAGTTTTACATCTTTGGCAGTTTTTAGGATCTTGCTTTTCTCTGGCATTCTCAAATTTCAAAATTCTATTTTGAGATTCTAATTTTTGGATCTTGCCTTTCTCTGTGGCATTCTTATATTTCAAAATGCTATCTTGAGATTCTGATTTCACTTATTTTGGGTAAATAACTGAGTATGGGATTGTTGGGCCATATGGTAGTTCTATTTTTACTTTTTTGAGGAATATCCAATATAAATTGGCATATTATTGTGCACTGTTTTCAATAGTGTACCAATTTATATTCCCATTAACAGTGTACAAGGTTACATTGGAAAACAGTATGGAGGGTTTTTAACAAATTAAATCTCAAACTACCACATGATTTAGCAATTACTCTTCTGGGTATATATACAAAAAAAATTGAAATCAAAGTGTCAAAGAAATACTTGCACCCCCTGTTAATTGCAGCATTATTCATAATAGCCAAGATATGGGAACAACTCAAATGTCCATTAACAGATGAAGGGATAAAGAAAACATAAGGGGGTTCCCTAGTGGTGTAGTGGCTAGGCTTTGGTGCTCTCAAAACTGCGTCTTGGGTTCAATTCCTAGCCAGGGAACTACCCACCCCGCCAAAAAAAATAAGAAAAAAAAAAAAAAAAGAAAATGTGATCTATACCTACAGTGGAATATTATTTACTCTTAAAAAGAGGGATATTCTACCAGTTGCAACAACATGATTGAACCTCGAGGACATAATGCTAAGTGAATTAAGACAGTCATAGAAGTACAGTAATGCATGAGTCCATTTGTTTGCGGTATCAAAAACAGTCACAGAAGCAGAGAATAAAATGGTGGTTGCCAGAGGCTGGAGCGGGAGGATGAAATAGGGAATTGTTGCTCAATGAGTATAAAGGTTCACTTATGCCAGATGAATAAGTTTTAAGTTCTGCTGTATAACACAGTACTGATAGTTAACAATGTAGGGTTGTTTACTTTAAAATATGTTAAGAGTATAAATCTCATAATAATTGTTTTTACCAGAAAACACACACATACATGCATGCATGCACACAAGGAATCCTTAGAGGTGATGGATATGTTTAATATCTTTATTGAGGTTATGGTATCATGAATGTATATATGTCCAAACTCATCAAGATGTATACATTAGCTGTGCAAATTTTTTCTATATTGATTACACCTCAATAAAGGTTAGATAATAACATTTTAAAAGATACTAATTAAAATTCTTATACAAAAAGGAATAATAAAAAAATGAAACATTCAATTCTGAGATATCAGGTTACTCGTTTCAACTAAAAGATGGGACATAGCTTTTGAATTCATCAGACAGCTCCAAAATAATACAATTAAAATACCATATAGAAGATAAAAGGGATTCAAGCAAATATGCTTTATAGGGTAAAACTACTATCTTTGCCTTTAGTGTCTCATAGAAATAGGTAAGTAGGTATATATTGTCTTATGTTACTCCAACCTATCATGTTTATAATGCATCCTACAGTGTTTGCATGTTTTTTGCTGCAGAATGTATAATTTCTTTCTCTTAGATAAGTGTTACAGAGCACTCCAATGAGGCTGCAGATTCCTAATAGAGTATATCTTCTCTGTTAGTACCAGTAGCAGTCATACTGTTAATCTTATAAAAATTGCTTTTACTTTAGGTTGAGGAAGTAAATTCCTGGATGTGGGTGGGCTTTACTGTGTTCAAAGGGAGTACATTCTACATCCTTGCCAGTACTTTAAAAGTGGGAGATGATGTTTCAAGGTAAGTCAAGTAAAAAATAAAATGCACATATTGATACATTCATTCCCACTGTTAAAGAAAAAAAAACAGCATTAACCAAGATTAATCATCTTGGATGTGAATGATGGAATATTAAATATAGGCTTGAGGAATAATCACCAAGCAAGATTATTAAGTGCTGCGAGGGCAGCACTGCACAGAGATGTGGGAGATAAAGGAAGGCCTCAGGCCTGAAATTTAAGGAATTATAGCATATTTTTTAAAAAAAGAGACAAGCATATGTAAAAAAATATATGGTAATTTATGATCATAATAGATTATGTTGTAAGAAAGAAAGAGCTACAGGAATTCAGAAGACCCTGAAATTGATAGAATACAGAAATTTCTTTGTATGTACCTATGATAATAACATCCATATCACTGTCTGATAGGTAAATGATACTTCCCAAATCATTGTACATTGGAGCAAGTCTCAACCAGTTCATCACAGCACACAGAATCATGAATGAGTCATTGGCATGACACAATGTGTTCATCCCCTCTGTCTTCAAGACAACCAAGTGGCTGGTGTCACTTTCATCTAGGAATGACTTTTTTCTTGGTGCCTTAAATGGTTCCTGAGCAGAGAGGAGAGTCAAAGGAAATAAACCAGGGTCCCTCAGTTGTTGAAAAAAATAAGCAACACAGAACTCCTACTGTTTATCCTTGAAGACGTGAGCATGGCCAAAGATGTGCTGTACCACCTGGATGTCTTCATCTTCAGCAGGAGTTTTAGAGCATCCATCTACCCAGTGTTGACAAAAGTCCATAGCTTATAAGACATTAATTGTTAAACTCTTCAACTCTTACAGATTTATAGACCTTGGTTCAAATATCACTGCTATTGACATACTGAATGGTGAAAATCAAATTATTTAACCTATTTTAGCTTTAATTTCATTGCCTATGAAAAGGAAGTGATAAAAGTGATATAAAGTTATTGTGATGAGAAAAGAAGAATGTATCTATTTAATACAGTCTCTAATTCATAACACAACTGCAGTACATGTCAGGATTCCTGTTATCATTGTCATTTTCATCATTGTCATCTTATTTTGGCAATATCAATATTTTCTTGTTTAGTGGATTGAACACTAGCTGTGATAATCATTTATGATTTGCTGAGAAACTATTATCAGTTCACATTACTATTTTCATGTTTACGTATTACCAATGAGAAACAGAAAATTATTTTTACTGCAACATTTTATTAACAACATCAAAGTATAAAAAATTGGTTAAAAAATAAAGTGGTGAAATAGTCATGTAAAGTAGGAACTGTGTATTTAGCACCCTTATTGTATATTTTTGTATGATAAACTCTTCCTTGCAAAAAAAATCATTTTTATTGTTAGGAATTTTACAAATTTACAAACATGTAAAAGATATCACATCTTTAAAGTATTTATTGCTTCCAAAAAATAAGAAGTACTTTATTATCTAAAATTAGAAGAGTATTGCCTAACTTAGAAAGTGTTACTTCCCACTCTCCCTTTTGGAAAATAAATTCAAATATGTATTCAAGAGAGAACTATAGTTTTACTTCTCATATTTCCATTTAACCTTTATTAGCATAATTTATCTCCACACACTTAGAAATAGAACTTGAATGTTGTTATGCAAATGGATGAAAGAAAACCTGATTGCTTTGGTGGAAAAAAATTGGTATCCTTTTTCTACTTTTTAAAAAATTTAGATTTCCTTTTTTTTTTTTTTTTTTTTTTGTAGTACGTGGGTAGTTCCCTTGTTGGGAATCGAACTCAGGCCGCAGCATTGATAGCACCAGCGCCGAAGCCTTAAGCCACTACACCACCAGGGAACTCCCTAGATTTTTCTTAAACATTGGCAATATGTATAAAATGCGGCTTATTGCAAAACAATGTACCTCTCCTCCCAAGACATCAGCTTTTAAAATGAAACAGTTGCCTGAAACCTATGTAATCCTTGCTAACAGTGTCACCCCAATAAGTCTAACAATAAAAATGAATTAAAAAAAATGATTTACAAATGTAACATGTTTTCCAAATCATTTCCTGAGTATGTTTAATAGAAATTGTACACAAATACGGTAACCATGTATTCTTAAAACACGTATTCTGAATATAAGGTTCATATATGCTCATATAACATTTAACTTTTACTTTATAATAATAATAACAATGAAATTGATAAGTAACTTAATGCAATGTTTATTATTATGATTCCATACATTAACACTTAATCTGTTTTGCCTTAGTCGACCCTCACAACTACCTCATGAAAGAAGTTACTGCTGTTTTCCACATTTATAGATGAGGGTAATTAAATAAAGCTAGCATAGCTAGCAACAGTCAGAGATAAGGTATGTATGAATGTAAGGATGTGGTACTGACCACTGGGACACACTGCCTCTAGATACTCCCGTGTCTAAAAACAAAAAAACAAAAAACTTCAGAACAAGAGAGGGAACTTGAAAGGCTAATTAAAGTTCTTTAATAAAGAACTTGGTATTCTGGAAGGCAATGACTGAAATCTAACATATGCTGAACCTGTCTAAAATCACTAAGAATAGTAATGAAGTTATTTGGTCCACCTGATGCCAGAACAAACAGCTGCTTTTTCAGCTTGGAAGTGTGATCATGTACGAGAATATACTGCCTGACCTAGAGATATACTCAGAGTTTTATATCCTTGATGAATAAATGAAGGAAACATTTCAAGGGGTTTGTTAATAAAATACAAGCATGTCTTTTCTATATGTTCTGTGTTGCTATGTTTAATAAGAAAGATAAATATTTTTGTGTGTGATAATAGGAATGTTATTTGAACGTGTGAGATACATGAGAGCTGTCCAGAAAGTATCCAGCCACAAAATATGAAAAAAGAGAGTCATTTATGGATGGATCTTTTCTACACAGCCCTTGTATTAATACATTAAAAGTACACATGGGTGAATTTGGTATCATATTATTCTAGAAATGCCATGTTAGAGAAATAAATATTGGTGTTTATTATGAATATTAAATGTGATGTAAGAGACTAGATTTTTCTTATTCAAAGGTAGTCATGCAACTTTTCAGTCTTAGTCTCTTACATCCTCATTTTATAAAGAAAATAAGCTAATCTTAAGGTGATTGTCACTTAATAGTTCATATACAGAGGATGAGTGTTATTTTTAAGTCATGAAAAAGTTGAATATTGATTGATATTTAAGAACTTAATAGCATAATGATATGGCTCCCCTTCCCTTGGTAGTGCTCACTTTTCATCCTTTGTTTCAAGCATTGTTTTACACAGACCTATTTAAAACATTTGGGATTCATTCAGAGTTGATGTATATGTGTAACATTGCTATTAATGGCAATCGAGACAGGAATATTTCCTCTTGTCAAATCCACAGAGAAAAGCTAAATCGCTCTGACAGCATAAGAGAGGCCAGCTGTAAATTTTATATTTGCCAAAACAATAGCAGAAAAGCAAATAAAAGTGTAAAAGCCCAATTTCCCTTCCCTTAAAACAAATCTACTGGATTTTTAGCATTTACAATGAAGCATAGGGATAGATTTTTCTGTTTCCAAGCTGCAGTTTTCCTTTTTTATGACAGAAATATTTTAAATAAAGGGTTTTTTTTTTTGTAGAAATTATTTTGCACTTAACCAGATTTCTTTGGAAGTAGCTAGTATCCAAGAAGTAATAATTACCTATAAGTCGATCCTCTTTCTCATAGGATTGTTGTCCAATTCCTGTTTTCATGAACCTTCCAAACTTTTGGAAAAGAGAACATTTGTATAGAATCAGCTACGATGTAGAGAAGAGTATGGAGGTTGGGTATAAGCATAACATCAAGCCAAATGTTACAAGGAAACTTTACTTAGTAATAAGGAAGAAATACTAATTGATTTCAGTATAGCCTGTTAAAAAATGGCAGCAGATGCCAGATTGAAGGTTTGACTTCTAAAATCTTTGGCTTCACCATTCTTTCATGCTACTTGTATCACTAGGGAGAAGTTATCTTGTAGTAGCAAATTCCAGCATCTCTCTTCGACCGGATTCCTATAAATGCCAAACACTGAGTGGTAAGGAACAGTGGGCAGTGATGCAGACATGTTTCTTTCTCATGCCTCCTAAGCTTACTCTGCTTCTTTTAGAAATGAAACATGTAGGCTATAAATCATTTTCATAATTGTTACAAATTTTTCTTAGAATATATCTTATAATTATAAACAATATCTAATCGAAGCTTTAAGTTATTTTCCTTGTCCACTATGCTTTGGCACCCATGATTGATTAATTTTATTCTATTTTTTTATTTTAGAAATAAAACTGTACCTTTACTTTGAAATATGGTTTTAGAAAAAAGTGGCTAAATCTGTCCTTATAACTTCTTCCCTTGCAGAGCAGGAGTTCCTAATCAGGAGTCTACACACAGACCCAATTCCTAAAATTCTGTGTAACTTCTATTTAAACATATGAAAAGAGATTTTTTTCGGGGGGTAGACATTTCCTACACTCATCAGATTCTCAAAGGTATCTATGATCCAAAAAAGGTGAAGAACCAACTAATAATTTCCAATGTTGCTGGATAAATTGTTATTTTTAGCAGTCAATTGTAAATCCATCCCAATCCACACACTTTTTTTTTCTCACTCTAGAGATTTTTATTGTTAAATTTACTGGTGTGACATTGGTTAGCAAAAATTACAGAGAGTCCTGGTGTACAGTCCTACAGTGCATCGTCTTTATGCTGCATTATGTGTTCTCCACCCAGAGTCAGTTCTCTTTCCATCACCATATATTTGACTCCCCCTCCCTCCTCTCCCCTTTTAAATGGCAACTTCTGCAAAGTCCCTTTCCAATGAACACATTATCTCGATTATATGTAATTATTACTTACCATAGAATTCTGTTATGCCTTTGAAACATATTATTTACCACCATTGTTCATTATGTGTCTCCATCACTAACCTGTATGTAGCATGAAAATATGATTGTGCTTATATTTCATCAATCCAAACCCAGTACATAGCAGAATGCTCAGAACATAGGTTTAATCAATAAACATTTGTTGAATGAATGAATATTTTCAGATGTTGAAACTGAAGGTCTATTTATTAAGAATATATTTGTTAATTTAAAGATAATGTTAAAAAAAAAAAGAATATATTTGTTTCATTTTCACAAGTTCTTCATGCAATATGTAGAGTGGGCGGAGAGAGGAATAGGATGATGAATAAATCATTAAAAAGAAACTTGCACATGAATTTCACTAAATCGCTATAGAAAGTGGTAAAGTATTGTTACAGGCATATGGACAGCCCTGTTTTAATTTTTCTAGTAAAATTATGTAATAAGTTAATCACCTTGAATAATAATTTTCTTCACAGTGAAGAATTATTAATAGGATTATACTGGGCATTTTTTCCATAAGCTAAATCTTACTTCTCTTAGCCCTTCCTTAAAATAGTGAATTTGAGGTCTTATTCCTCCCAGAGTTCTTTTATTCCTGATAATACCTAATGCTTTCTCACAACATGTGGCTGGATACCTAATTGGCACTTAATAAATAGTTAAATGTCTCCCACAACTAACAGATGCTGCCAACAAGATATTGACAAGCCCTGTATTCTGTCAGTTCAAGGTTGAAATTCCTGACAGACCAAAGTGGTAATTATCTGTGGTGTTGATTCTAAAAGGAGCAATGTGCATTAGGACCTGCACATGCACATGGCAGAAGTGGCATCCTGTTTAAAAATAAAGATTTCTGACATTTTTGTTCAGTGCATAACTACTCAACTTCCTTGTGGAGGGGATCCTTGGGGTTATTACTTTATTGATAACAAACTTAGTTAATCTCTAGGCGTTGTTGAATATGATCCAGGTGCTCTCAGACTGACACACTCTGAAGGAGTAGGATATGTTTGCTCTTGTTTGGAGAGTTGGTTTAGCATTGATACTGCCTTCTGTTCAGTATCAGTACTTTTGCACCAAATAGAATTTTTTCTCCATCTGGTTTTATGTAAGATATAGTACATTTGGGCTGCTATAACAAAGTACCATAGACTGGGTGGCTTATAAACAACCAAAAAAATTTTTATGATTGAATATTATTTTATTTTAATTTTTTAATTCATTTTTATTGTTAGACCTATTGAGGTGATATCTGTTAGCAAGGATTACATAGGTTTCAGGCATACAATCCCATAGTGCACTGTCAACTTGTTGTATAATAAGTTCACCACCCAGTGTGAGTTCTCTTTCCATCACCTTATATTTAGCTTCTCCCCCTCCTCTCCCACCCCCTCCCCTTTCTCCCCTCCCTAACCCATTCATCTCCAAATAGACATTAAACTATTGATTGTGTCCATGGGTTATTTGTTTCTTCATTTCTTTTTTTTCTTTGCTGTCAGTTTTATATTCCGCATATGAGTGAAATCATGCAGTTCTTTGTTTTTTCTGTCTGGCTTATTTCACTTAGCATGATGATCTCCAGGTCCATCCATGTTGTTGCAAATGGCAATATTTCATCTTTTCTTACAGCTGAGTAATATTCCATTGTGTATATGTACCACAGCTTCTTTATCCAGTCGTCTGTCGCAGGGCACTTGGGTTGTTTCCATGTTTTGGCCACTGTGAACAGCGCTGCGATGAACATTGGGGTACATAAGTCTTTGCAGACAAAGGTTTTCAAGTCTTTTGGGTAGATCCCCAGAAGGGGGTTTGCTGGGTCAAATGGTAGCTCCATTCCCAATTTTCTGAGGAACCTCCACACTGCCTTCCACAGTGGTTGTACCAGTTTGCACTCCCACCAGCAGTGTACCAGAGTTCCTTTTTCTCCACACCCTCTCCAGCACTTGTTATTCCTTGTCTTGTTGATAACAGCCATTCTCACAGGGGTGAGGTGGTATCTCATTGTGGTTTATATTTGCATTTCCCTGATAGCTAATGAGGATGAGCATTTTTTCATATGTCTGCTGGCCACTTGTATTTCTTCATGGGAGAAGTGTCTGTTTAGTTCTTCTGCCCACTTTTCAATTGGGTTGTTTGTTTTTTGTTGTTAAGTCTTATTAGTTCTATATATATTTTAGATATTAGACCCTTATCTCATGGGTTATTTGCAAATATTTTCTCCCATTCAGTTGGTGATCTCTTTGCTTTGTTGATGGTTTCTTTTGCTGTGCAGAAGCTTTTTAGTTTGATATAGTCCCATTCATTTATTTTTGCTTTTACTTCCCTTGCCTTTGAGGACAGGTTCATGATGTCTTCTTGAGTCCTAGGTCTATAAGTTTAGTACCAATGTCGTCTTCTATACAGTTTATTGTTGCAGGTCTGATATGAAGGTCTTTAATCCATTTTGAGTTAATTTTTGTATACGGAGAGAGTTCACAGCTCAGGTTCATCCTTTTGCATACGTTTTTCCAGTTTCCCCAGCGCCACCTACTAAAGAGGCTGTCTTTTC
>PVJL010014735.1:0-20660 GCA_004026885.1 Lyroderma lyra
CCCGGGCGGTGCACACACTAGGGGGTCCGCTGCTAACGGGGCCCCGGGCGGTGCACACACTAGGGGGTCCACTGCTAACGGGGCCCCGGGCGGTGCACACACTAGGGGGTCCGCTGCTAACGGGGCCCCGGGCGGTGCACACACTAGGGGGTCCGCTGCTAACGGGGCCCCGGGCGGTGCACACACTAGGGGGTCAGCTGCTAACGGGGCCCCGGGCGGTGCACACACTAGGGGGTCCGCTGCTAACGGGGCCCCGGGCGGTGCACACACTAGGGGGTCAGCTGCTAACGGGGCCCCGGGCGGTGCGCACACGAGGGGGTCAGCTGTTGTTGTCACCCCGAGTAGTGGCCGATGTGCAGGAAGGCTCTGAGCCGAGACCACCCCCTGGCAGTGTGGCTTACCTTTCCTTCATCACAGCTGCTTCCTGAGTAAAGGGGCAACGCCGTGAGGCGGCGTGGGGAGTTCTGAGGACGCACCGAATCGTAGCAGGGTCACTGCTTCAGGTGCACGGGGCTGTGCCAGCTTGCTCACTGTCACATGTTTCGGGACTTTCCCTTCAGCACGTTCACTTGCTCTCACGTCGCCGAAACAAGTAGAGCTGGTTATAAGACCTTTGTTCTTTGGGGCGATACACTTGATTAATCTGCACCCATATTAAATTATAAACTCTGAAAAGGAAGATGCCGTGCTCTCATCTTGCACCCCAACATTCTGCAGCCCTGGGGACAGAGGGTGGTTCGGAGAGGGACCAAATGTGTCTCTTAAATGGTTTGGAAATACAAGAACCGATTTATTCCGAAGGAACAAATACTGGCCGTGGAGTGACCAGAGCACGTGCTTTAAAAGATGAATTCTCCTTTAAAAGCACTCTCTTCTCAGAATGTAATGATCCTAAAATACTACCTTTACAAAAAACATTTAATGACATATTTAAAGGGAAACATAACATGCAATGCAAAGTGGTGCACTCGGGTTTTGGTGAGGGGCTGCTCTGTACTTCTCGGCTGTCTATGTTTTTGTGGAACATACAGCTTTGTTTGAGGCGCCATGCCTTTGGAAATCCAGGCGTTTAAGCCTGTTTGTTCTAAAGAGGAGGCAGGCCGCTCCTCTCAGATCTTGTTCTTTAAATGTGATGTTACAGTTGGCCAAGAAAGGCCATGGTCAGTAGCTGCCATACGAACAGGAGGGAAGGGAACGGCTGCGTGCCTGCTGAGATGCGCACACCTGGCCTCCTGCCAGCCAGGCATCTCCACGCCCGGCCTCCCCACCTCCCCACCTCCCAGCCTCCCACACTCCTGGCCTCCAGCACTCCTGGCCTCCAGCACTCCTGGCCTCCCTCACTCCCGGCCTCCCTCACTCCCAGCCTCCTGCACTCCCGGCCTCCAGCACTCCTGCCTCTGACCTCCCTGCCTCCTGGCCTGCAGCACTCCCGGCCTCCCTCACTCCCGGCCTCCAGCACTCCTGCCTCCGACCTCCCTGCCTCCTGGCCTCCCTCACTCCCGGCCTCCCTCACTCCCGGCCTCCCGCACTCCTAGCCTCCTGCACTCCCGGCCTCCAGCACTCCTGCCTCCGACCTCCCTGCCTCCTGGCCTGCAGCACTCCTGGCCTCCCTGCCTCCCCTGGCTGTGCTCACTCTCAGCTGTCCGTCACCCTCAGGGGCTTGGGGACTCGGTCTGCCGATGAATTCCTCTCCTTCTGTGTTAACTCCTGCATGCACGGAGCATTCCTTACGCAATACTGATCACGTAGACGAGTACACCCATATGATTGGGCTTGTTTTAAAAATCATAAAGTAATGTGGAAACACCCCGAACACACTATCTTATATGTAATTTCTGTCTTATAAAAAGCTCTTGTTAGACAGGAATAGAAGGCATGCTTAGTAGGTGATGGGCAGTGGTAACAGACCTGTACCCCACTTTCACCACGAGGATTAGAAATTCTGTCATTCAGACTGCAGGCAAGTCGGCAAGTTCTCGGCGAGTTCTCAGCGAGTGCTGGCTCGGCCCGCTGCTTTGTGTGCTGTCAGCTGTTGTCAGGTTCTGGAGTGGCCGTCCTGGGGGGTCCTGCTCTCAGACCTGGTGACTGGCATCTGCACTGCCTGGATTGATTTCCAGTTTTAAAACCTCCCTCTGGTGAAGGGTTCTTTCCGGTCATGGTGAGGTAGGTCCGTTTCTTACCGTTCGAAGCCACTTCTTACTACGTAGTCTGATACGCCTGCAGCCGTTGCTTCTATTTGTACAGTGAGTGACAGCAGGAGCTTGAAATAACACAGGCGGTGGCCAGTGCATTTACCTCTCTGCTCCACTGCAGAGGTTATCGCAGAAAGGGGTTTCATTTTATTTTCCTGTGAAACTTCACATCTCCTGCAGGTAAATTACTTTGGCATTCCTTGATTTTACTGATTTGTTTGATAATATTATGTTACACATGGATCAGGAATTTATAAAACTTGACCTTGTACACAAAGTTAGGCCTCAGCTATGAAATCTGAATGTTGCATGTATGTCCCTAAGTCATCTTGTTGTTATAATCAGGATGTCAGTAACTAGCTCTTGTTACTTTTTCTCCTTTTTGGCATTCAGACAGTCCAGAAGTTACTGTGAACTTCTCAGCCTCCTGCTTACTTCAGATGAGTCAGCTTGTTCTAAGTATACATTATCGATTTGGCAATTTGGAACTCATTGGGCAAATTAATATTACTTTTTGAAAGTTGCCTGGCTCAAACAATGTTTTAAGAAAAATTAGTAAACCATTTTTATCTTTGTACATGGAATCTCTACAACTCTTCAACCATTGGGCCCCAAAGTGGCATGTATCACCCTATCATTTTGTGTTCTTTGCTTGTATGTAATTGTATTCTTGCATAGGCCTTGACATTAGACATTTATTTTCTTCTTTTGGTGAATGAGAATATTATTGATATTCAAAACTAGGAGAAAAATATAAAAGTGTATAGCTGCACTTTCAGGAAATAATTAAAATCCTTGCTGTATCCCAGCATCATTAAATAATGCAAACTTAATAAAGAGTGTGGTCGAGGTACCTCGTTGTGACATTGGCGACTAGTGTCAACTTACATGACAGGTTAGGCACTAAGAAGTGAGCTCCCTGAGAACCTGGACTGTTCATACAGTCAGATCAATACTTTTCCACTGAAATACTGAGTCAACTCAATGTAAAAATTAAAATTTCGAAGTCAATTACTGTTTATGCATTCTGAATTACTATAAAGCACACATTGGTATTTTCTTGGGCACCTAACTTCTGTTAACAGGGATTTTAATTAATTTGTTAAGTCTTGTCCTGGGGCTGATACTGTGGCGACTGCTGGCCTCTCTAGGCTAGGTCAGTACGTTTTTAACATCTGTCCCTCTTGATTTATTAGGGTATAGTGTGTACAAAGTTGTTGTATAAATTACTGGTAATTAATTAATGATTGCATAGGAGGCTGTGTTAAAGTTTTGAAGTTACAATACCATTTGGAGAACTTCACCGTGATAAACATTCAGTGGAGTCTTAGCAATATTTTTACTCTACAACATACTACGTCTCTACTAGTAACTTATATTTCATATTACTACTAATATTTCATATTATTAATATGAACTATTTCATATTTCATATAGTATGGGACCTTATTTTATGTGCTGTGTAATAAATACTGAAATGATTACAGGGGCAAAGTGTTAGGAGAAATCAGGCTTATGTACACACAGACATCATAAGAGGCGTATGTGGTGGTGTCAGTGTCGCACACATAAGGGGCGTGGATTTTCAAAGGAGAGAAAGGCTGCATCTGCCTGGCGAGACAAAGCGGGACTCTGGCATTTTTAAAACTACAATGTACGTGGGGCTTGGGTCATTTGGAGAGATTATTCAAAATAGTTCATGTATCAGATTGTAAGGAAAATGTTATTTTATTCATATGTTACATTTGGTGCAACTATCAGTATAAAGTTATTTTCAGAATAAAATAACTTAACATGAAGTAGAAAAAAATGGTAGATGACAAAATCCCTGAGAGTCCAGTGAAGGCAGATAGAACAGTACTTAGTACTTCTCAAGGCAAATTCTTAGCCCTTCCATCTGCCAGGACTGTCTCTAACTGGGAGCAGGGGTGGGGGGGCGGTGCAGGAGGGTTTGCAGGGAGACAGCAAGCTCTGTTTGCTGTTTGGTTTTGCTTCTAAATATCTGAAGTTTCATTACAATCACACACGGAGCAACATCGTCACTGATTTCTTAGGTAGGAGCCCCTTTCCGGGACTACATTCTTCTTTTAACTTCTCAGAACTTGGTTACTACTACCATAATCAATAATAATAGTAAGATTGAGAGAAGACAAGATGGTGACTGGAGAGGAGGTTCCTAAAGCCTCTCCCAGAATAATAATAGTAAGATAATAGAAATGTTAATAGCTACTCTTTAAAGAGAACCTTGTGAGTGACAGCTACATACTGAAGTGAGGGCTGTCCAGAAAAATTCAGCCATAAATGCCTCTGTTTTCCGTATTACATGGCTGGATGCTTCCCAGACGGCCCTCGGGTACTTGCAGTGCGTCTTATTTAATCCACACTGCAGCCTCCAGATGGACAGTATTGTCTGCATTTTCAAATAGAGGAAGCTGAGAGCCTCAGTGTTAGTCAGCGGTGGGGTCAGAATTTCAGCCCCGTTTCCTCTGGCCCTAACGCCTGGCTCCTTGCACTGCCCAGTCCCCCGACGGCTGTCACAGGGATTCAGCCTGTCTGTGTAGCCCTGCACGAGCTGGACGGGTTCCCACTGAGCCTCAGGGTGTCCGCAGCTCTGCAAGCCCTATGCAGCATACAGAACTGAGTATGTCTTTGGGAAAATATATTTGGAGTCCCAACTTGTGATAGAAGACGGTGTTTTAATTGCTGCATTAAATCAGATCAGCCAGAAGGCTCAGGCAGCCCCTCCCAGCTGTCTTCTTGGGGGGGACCAGGGCCGTGACAAGGCTGGTTCACACCTGGGAGGAACACGGCTGCAGCAGAATGCAGTGTTCTGTAACCTCAGTGCACTAGCTGATTAGAAGCGCCCCGATACACAGAAGTGGCTGTTGCTTCGTCCGTGTGATCCACTCGCTGCTGAAAGGGAAACCTCAGTCCAGAAAAACCTGCTCAGGACGGCGCTGCCTCTCGTGTTTAACGAGGGGAGACTGGGGCACGGGCCTGTGTCGTTTCCTCTTGGACAGCACTGCTGTGTGTGTCAGATTCACACACAGATGTGGCAACTGAAAGAAAACGACGAGTGTCATGTTCTGTTTGTTGCACAAATAACTTGGGTGCAGCAAGCCAGCATACAGCCGTGTTGCCTGTGCCTTTACGTCCAGGTACCTGCTCGCTTCAGGTTCTCTGCCTTTCTAGCTAAGAGCACCCAGGGATTACAATTTTGTATTATGTAAAACGCACGGAATTATGAACCAGTCGGCAAGCACCCAGTAACCCAGGCTTCCCCACAGCTGCCAGGACATTCCCTCTGCTGTGGGCTCCCTGCTGGTCCCCATCCCTTACCCCTCGCTCACATGGATCATGACCCCTAAGTTTTCTAGGGGTCATTTCTTCATCCCTGGAGCTGTTGAATTCGCCAGCTGATCGCAGCGGGCCCCTCGGGCAGCAGTGGGCAGTCACGCGGTCATCACGTCGGGGAGCTGCGCTTTACCCGCGTCAACTCAGGGCGCAGGCTGCACCGCTCCTCACATAGGGGTGCGTCACCCTCTCCCTCAGAGCCAGGGAAGGCTGCAGTGATTGGGAATGTTCTAGCAACAGACCGTTTTCCTTCTGTGTGGACATGCGCTTGATGGTGAAGAGTACACACGCAATAAAGCAAGAATGAGCTACAGAAACCCCAGTACAGGTCAGTACAGGGGGTGACCGCTAACCAGGCTCCTCTTCCTTCGGGCGGAGAGTGCCACGGACCACGTGGCCGCTGTAGTGTCCGTCCAAGCGTGAGGCTTCGGTAAAGAAACAGTGCGGCGAGTTTGGGAGAACGTGTTCGGGACGAGTTTCTGTATGTTCCTCAGTGATCCAGGCCCAAACACCCCACGTCCCCAGTGGGCTCCCCAGCTGTCGCTCCTGTGAGTGAAGCCGTGACGTCCCGAGGTGCTCGGGCACGCCGGAGCCCTGTGTCTCCTGTGACCCATCGCAGCCCCTCTTCCGTCGTGTCCTTTTACCTGTTCTAATTAGAGCTGTCTTCTGAAGCAGGTGCCCTGTGGTTTGTTCACTTGTTCAGTTAGTTCATCCTTAGACCTTTGAGGACTCGCTCTACTGAGCATCTTGATGACATCCAGGGGTACACAGAAGACATCAGAGGGAGGAGGGGGGACGAGGGACGCTGCTCGCGGGCAGAGCTGCTGGGTAGCTGGGAGTAGGTGTGTCGGGAAGGCCGGTCACCTGGCAGCCTCCAGAGGGGCACACCGCACGGAGGGGGACCGGTCACCTTGCAGCCTCGCAGTGGAGGAAGTGGTCACTGAGTGGCGCGAGGAGCGGGGGCGGTCTGCAGGGCCTGGGGACTAAAGGGCGGCCACGTGGGGAGTCCGGGCTGTGTCATGAAATGAAGGTGACAGACGCGCCCCCCTGCAAGTAAGTTCGGGGATTCGCTGGGTCAGGGGACGGATTCTGGAGCGGGAGGGCAAGGCCGGAAGGCGTGGAAAGCCTGACGCCAGGTGGCTGCTGTGGGCAGGCCTGGTCCCGGCCAGGCGTCGGGGGGACACAGCCGCTGCTCGGGCAGTGGGAGAGCGGGGCGAAGTGCTGTGCCTGAGAGCTCCGGGTGGAGGGGACAGTCACAGCTCAGCTGACAGCAGGAGGAGCCTGCAGGGCTGAGAGCGGAGACAGCGGGCCCCCCTGCGCTGCGGCCCTGACCCGTGTGCCCTGGGGGCCCCTTTCCAGACAGTCCCGGAGCGGCCTTTGGTGTGTGTTGAGCTCAGTTGTACGTTATTTCCCTTCTTTGTGCAGCCGCTAAGACTAGAGCAGCTGGAATCTAAGGCCGCCCCGGGGTCCCCACTGTGTTCCTCCGGGGCGCTGGCCTCTGAGGGACGGGGCAGCCGTCAGACAGCAGGGTGCCGGGAAGAAAATCGCTTTAGACGGGACGCCAGCCCAAATGATGCCACTGGGGTGTTTGCTAGAAATCCCTTCTCCTCCCTGAAGGGAAGCCCGGGGAGTCTTATGCTCATGATCTGAATCAGCTCCTGCGCGCTTTTGTCCAGTTTCATTCATGTCTCCATGGAAACCAAAGGCCAAGGGCCGTCCACAGTCCCCGCGGGGACAGCGCAGGCTCCTCGCAGACCAGGGACGGACGCGCAGCCAACCCTGCACAGACGAACTCCACCCTGACGTCCCGTTTCTCACTGGGGTGCCAGCGCGGGCGCCGGGCACTGTGCTGTGTGCGTGTCCTCGGCTCAGTGGTGGTGATCGGGCTTCGGTTTGGTACGTCCTCCCCAGGCACGGGTGTTCTCGATAGTTCTCTGGGAACTGTCGTTTTCGGTGGTTTTGCTAAGCTCACCACACAGGAAACGAAGCAGAGGCTGGTGGTGTGGCCCGGCGACACGGTGTTTGGTCTTTCTCCCGGAGCGGAGGGCGCGCCCCGCTTCCCGCGGCCACCTGCCCTCTGCCCTGACTGTTCAGGACCAACTGCTCCTGGTCCCCCTCCTGCCCGTTCTCCACGAGCACAAGTGCGTCCTCAGTTCCCACGTGTAGGTTCTAGAAAACACGACAGCTTTCCCACGTGCGAGCGTGTGTGCACTGAGTGCAGACGTGCCGTCGTCTGTGCTGGAGTTTTCGTGGCCCTGCCTGCCGGGGCTCCTGGGTCATGTCATCCTCGTCACAGGAGTTGCTTGTCATGTGCTTGCTGAGCAACAGCTGTGCGCAGACACAGTGCCTGACTCTGGGACACGGAGGCGAGCCGGGCTGCTATGGGACAGGCTGAAGGCCACGTGGGTGGACACGTGCCCAGCGGTGCCGGGAGGTGTCACAGGGCTGTGCTGGGGACCTCCTGCGGGCTTCCAGACCCTCCAAGGGTGGCGGGGACAAGCAAACTGTGAGAAAACACAAGGCAGGAGGGCTCCCTGTGGGGGGCCCAGGGTGGCTGTGAGCTTACGCGGGCCGGGAAGGAGGCGGCCACAGCCCGTGTCACTGGTGGAGAGCAGGCAGGTGTCCCGACCTTGGGCAGCGGCCGCGGGACAGACGTGGAGCCTCCTGGCCCCACGTAGGGATTTGGGCCCTAGTGGAACGCGGCGTGGGCGCCCACCATGGGCTTCTTCCTGTGGGCACTGGCCAGCGCACCACGGCCTCTGCCATGGCGTTTCTTCAGCATGACGGTCCCGCTGCGCACGCCGCGCACATCTACTGCCGAGCAGCGGGCCGCGGTGGGCAGGGCACGTGCTGTGTGGACACTTGGGTTTCCCCGTCTTGGCTGTTATGAGTAACGCGGCTGCGAGCGCTTGTGCCCATGTTTTTTGTACACCTGTGTCCTTACTTCTCCTGCACATGCACGTAAAGGTAGACAAAAGGGCTCTCTGCCCCTCCCTCCCTCCCTCTCACAGCATTCCTACGGGGCAGATACCGGGATTATGAAAAGCACCGCTTGTGTTTGCCGCAGTCCGAATAGCTTGGCAACACATGAAAAATACATTTTTGTGTTCACTGATTGTGCAATATCCCCTTTGCACTTGAAAACTCAGCTGCAAGCCTGGAGCTGGCCGGCTCGGCCACGGTTTTCTCCCGTGGGCTCGTCCGAGTGTGTACACAGCCTCGCGCACTGGGGTCCGTGGGTGGGTCTCAGAAGGGAGCCCTGCAGAGCCTCCTGTGCAGCCTCCAGGGCTCACGCAGGGCGAACCCGCAGGGAGCAGTCGGCGCCCTCGTAACTACGCACCTGTCATCGCGTCTAACCTGACTTCCCTCCCCCACACACGGATTTTCGGAGAGACGCTTGGAGTCCTCACTCGTGCTTGTTGGGCTGCAGGGACCGCAGGTGCCGTGTATCGGTTCTTTCGTACAGAGTTGGGAACTGATTTCTAGCACCAGCAGCCGATCGCAGGCTTGACGCCCTGTTATCTGAAAGCCTGGGGTGGCATCATGGGAAATAACGAGGGGGCCTGCGAGGCATGGCGTCTAAAAATCAACTGTTTTAACCAGTTTTTCACGGACGGTTCAGTGGCATTAGGGACACTCACACTGTCGGGCCGCCGTCACCAGTGTTCATCCCCATTCAACTACAGCTCCCCATCCTGCCCCCGGCCCCCCTGTTCTGCTCCTAGTCACCGTGGACTTGACTCCTCGAGGGACCTCACGGAAAGGGCTTCACACGTACCTCTCCTCATGTGACTGGCTCAGCGTAACGTCAAGGTCTGTCCCTGCTGGACAGGCTGCGTGATGCCCCAGTGCACGGAGGGACCATAGTTTATTTATCTGTTCGTCTGTCGGTGGGCTTCTGCCTTTTGGCCATTGTGGACAGTAGGGATTTCAGTATTCTACTAAAGCTGTATGTGACCATTGCATTGAAATTGCTTTTTGAAATTAAATTTACTGGGGTGACTCTGGCTAGTAAAATTATCCAGGCTTCAGGGGTACGGTTCTATAATACGTCATCTAGGTGCCGCATTCGGTGTCGGCGCTCCTTCCATGGCACGTGTTCTCTCACTGAGGAGACGCGGAATTCTTCCTGACACGCGTGTCTGACGTTCTGACCGGCTTTGCCACCCTGAACTCGCATTTGCACTTGGCGTCAAGCTGTGGCGTACGGTAAGGTGGCCGATGTGGCAGGAGGAGCGGCGGGATGGCTGTGCCTTTCCCTAACGCTGAGCCCGCAGTGTGTTTCCTCCCGCCCTTGGTCTGACCTTCACAGTTACTTGCCCTCTGCCTGGTTTGACCACACGGCTCTGCCTTCACACCTAAGCTGCGGTGCACTGCGGCTGAGGGGACGCGGGCCTTGGAAGGGACACTGCGCCTGTGCCTTCCTCTCGTTTCACTGTTTTAAAGCAGTAAAACAGCTGGAACCAACTTTGGCGGTGAAGCTCATTTTACAAACATCTGCGGTGAAGTCAGGATCTTTTAAACGCTAGAAAGGTCCGCCATGGTAGGCACACTGTTGGCTTCCAGGGTTAATGGAGCTGAAGACTTTAGACTTTAGGGTGAGTGTGTTAACGTGCACGTACCTGACACTAGATGCAGGAACACCAGGACACATCAGCACTGAGGAGCGGTGTCCACGAAGCCTTTGGAGTAAGTTGGGAAGATTGAATCGTATGCGAATATTTCAGAGTCAAATGACGAATTTGAGTGGAAAAACCTTTGTGCAAAGCCCTCTGCTTGAGGTTTGGTTTTGTTTCATTTTTGTTTTTGTATTTTTTAAGGTTTCGTTTGGCCAGATGTTAGGTCCCACTGCCTCGAAGTGACAGGTTATTGTTCAAAGATGGCAGCGACCTCCAGTCCACTCTTGCGCAGTGCTGGGGTGTCCGTGGGCGGGGTGCTTCCGTTCCCAGGATGAGTCAGGTAGACCCGTGGCTCCGTGGCGGCTGTGCATGTGGGGACGCGGGCCAGGCCCGCTCAGGAGGCACACAAGGCTGCCGGAGCTCGACGTCTTTCTGATGCGCCAACACGGAGGACAAAAGGATGTTTTCATTTTCACTATTCCTCATACTCACATATTAGCTGCTTTCTCGTGTAGAAAGTTACGGGACTGATTTTCTGTCGCCGTTTGCAGAGGTGACGACGCTGACATCCGGAGTCCCTGCACTTCCCTAACGGTTGTTGTTCGGCTTTCTTCTGTCTGCTTGAGTCTCCTTTTCGTGTTTCCTTTCTTCTCGTTGTGTTAAGTGTTTCTTCTTAGAAAACTGCTGTTTATGAAGGGACTACAGCTGTGTTTTCCTCTTCCTGAGCTTCATGTCTTCATCCTGTCCATGGGAGTCACGGCACCCGTCCTGCGTACCGCTGGAGGCGATTGGGACGCCGAGTGGTTTCATATGGCAGATTGCAAAGCACCATGTAGGTGTCACTGACGTTTATCTCTGTGCATTGCTCTGTGGGTGCATGTCATGCAAGATTCTTAAAGGCAGAATTTACCTGGAATTGTCGCCTCGCTGCTTTGCCCAGACTCTGGTCACACTGTGGGTGTCGGCAGTTTCTCCGACAGGCAGTAGTTTCATCGTGTCTAGTTCTTACGTGTCTCGGATCATTTTTGGAATCCTCGTTATTAATTTGGTGGTTATACGTTATAGCCTAAGAACTTTGCCCTATAAAATAATAAAAAATCTTGGCTCATTTAAGTTATTTTTTTTTTCTGGCTTTCCCCCACCCACCCAAAGGCTCTTAAGAGTAAAATAGCTCAAATTGGGGGGAAGGGGGGATATTTTAAAAAGTTAAGTGAAGTGTTCACCTTTTATTGTTTTCCTTCCGTTTCCCCTTTGTATTTACACGCACACACGTTGCATTTAGAGGAATATAAATGTGTTCACAGTAAAACGTGTTTTCCCATCAGCTTTTCCCATTCGTTGTATCTTGTTGCGTGAGTGTTGTCATTTTAATAACCAGTCTTTCTGGGATGTCAGCTGGTTCTGGAGAGGGCGAGGCTGCTTAGACCTCCCTCCCCTGTTGTCAGTAGGTGACACTAAACCGTGGGAACTAGTTTATTTGCATACTTAGCAAAGGCTTTGTGTGGGCGCCATCCATGTGGAAAAATTATTTTTGGAGCGGCTAAATTCCAGAGCTCACCATCGCAATGACAAAGGACAATGTAAGTGCCCTGTGTTGGGGTGTACTGGAATAGCGTCCTGTAAACTCGATGGCCACAATTCGGTCAGCGGTTCTGTGACCTTTCCTCCTGGGTCCCAGCTCTGAGTTCCATCAGGTAGAAACCAGCACAGCGGTCTCCATGCCCACATAACATGTTCCAGAAAGAGCCAAGAAAGCAAAAAGGAAGTTCAAACACTCAACTCATCGACCTCTTGTAACCAACATCGAGAGCAAGGTGTTTCTATGACTCTTGAGGTTCAGTGTTTCTTAGGGGTTTTGTGTACAAAGATTTGTGTTACACCCTCACCTGAAAACTAAAAGGCATCAGTTACCCTTATTTAAAAAGAATAAGTGTGAAACATGCGAATTGCAAACAAAATGCCTAGATTTCATTCTATGACAGAAATCAGGTGGGAGTCTTTCTGGTATTTAAAGTTGAAATTATTTTTTCTTAAAAAACCACCTTTCCTGTCAGTTCTGTTTAAAGGTGGAATGGAAACTTGTTCTCATTTGCACCAGTGACTGAGTCACAAACAGAGTCACTTTGTGTATTTCTTCTCAAAGGCAGATGACAGGCAGTCACCCTGGGAAGAGGCCCATTCTAAGTAGACGGTGCATCACCACTCACTGACTCGTGAGGAAAATGCCTTTTGTGTCATTTCTTACTCTGACGGCACGCGCTTGAGCAGAGCCTGTGTTTCTAAATGCAAAAATGAAATGGCCTTTAACCTTCACGTAAAGGCACGCCGAGCAGCCCCTTTTTCCACAGCGCTGCTCCCGGAAAGCCGCGCATCCGTCTTTGATCGTTTGCACGTGGTTGGCGTCTTACCTGAACTTACGCTTGTGGCTGGCTGGTCCCCTGAGTTGTCTTCTCTTTATTTGGGAATTTTTAACTCATTGCAAATCAAAGTGGCGGAAAACCACGTCTGACTCAAACAGATGTTCAGTTTAGCGGTTAGAAAGGGTCCGTCCTTGCCGAGGACAGCGCGTGGTCAGGGCGCGCTTAGCTCCCCTGGGGTCCCTCCCTCACACGCGCGGACCCCTGAAGCTGCGGGCAGGTGCCGGTGCAGAGACAGGCCGAGGGGACAGGGACCCGGCCGCAGGCCCAGCGGTGCAGCCGCGGATCCTGAGTTTACCGGCCACGTGTTCATCTTGCTGTGTGTCAGGTGTTGAAGACTTTTGCCCTTGCATAAAGTTTTGGATTATTTGTGCCTTTACTGCAGATTTCTCAGGTTTCTGGCTGTGACCCAGATGCACGGACCTGTGTCACATAGGCACCTGTATATTCTCGGACATGTGCACCTGTCCGTTTCCCTCGCAGTGTCTTTCTTGGATGAGCAGAAATGTTTAGTCGTGACAGAAGTCCGGCGTATCCGTTTTATTTCTCATAGTTACTGCTTCCTGCGCCCTGAGAAACCGTCGCCAACTTCACAGCCACAGAGACTTTCTCTTCTGTTTTCTGCTAGAGGAGTTCGGCGTTAGGTTTCAGTCTCGGATGCAGTTAGGCTTTATTTTTGTACGTGGTATGAGGTAGGGGACGAGGTTCGTTTTTCCGTGTTTATCTCATGTTCCAACACCTTTGTTGAAAATACTCTCTTTCCCCATTGAATTGTTCTGGTGACTTCATCAAGTTACTTGACACTGGGTCTGTGTGGGTCAGTTTCTGGATGGTTCTGCATTTTGGTCTTGACATACAGGAGCTCTTTCTATGTTCTGGATGCAAGATCGTTATTAGATAAATGTATTGTGGGTATTTTCTCCTGTCTGTGCATTACTTGTTCATTTTCCTAAGTGTGTGTTTTGATGAGCAGAAGGGTCAAATTTGGTAAAATCTAATTCAGCAAATTTTCCTTTGTCAGTACTTCCCTTGTCCCAAGAGATCTTTGCTTCGGTCAAGAGCACAAAGATGTCCTATTTTCCTCTAGAAAGTTTGTAGCTTCACTCTGATGTTTGGGGCTACACCGGTCATGGAGGTAACGCCTGTTCACGGTGTGAGGCCGACGGCACATTTTACGCAGCGTGCACATTCTGCCACTGGTTTTGAAAACTCTTTCTTCACTGAATTCCTTTGTCATCTTAGTTGAAAATTAATCGATGACACAATGTGGGGCAGTTACTGGACTCTGACCTGAGTTTCATTGATCTATCTGTCCTTTCCACAGCGTCCAGTGCTGCATAGCCACTCCAGACAGCAGATTTCAAAGTGATTTGTTCTAAGCAGATTGAACCTATTAGAACCTACTGGCAGCTACTTGTGAGCTATTTGGGGCAAGGCAGCCTCGCTGCACATTTGTGGCTTAGGGAGACGGAGGGGGAAGCTCCATTCCAGGCTGAGTGCATTCGATGCGGAGCAAGACGCCGGGGCGCCCGTGTTTCACAGATGCTGTCTCGCCTCAGGAGCAAGTCCCCTCCACGAGGAAGATGCAACAGGCGAGAGAGAGCTACGACGTGAAAACTTAGTCTTCCGCACCCCTTGTTTCCACGTTGCAAAACAGGCCGCTGTTTGTCTGCTCGCAGTGACCTGCGTCTTTCCACAACTGTGAGGTGCATCTATAGTATCTTTTTTAGCTGGTAATTTCTAAAAAGGGTAAGCAGGTAGCTTCACACGAAGTTTTGATTCTACTCAACTTGAGACCCTGTGCTCCCGTTTCGGTCTTGAAAATTCTTACCTCGTTAATTTTTATTTTATGTAATTCATTCTGAATCCCAAGTCTTAAGCTTTTTAAAGAGGACTTAATGCATTTCTACTTGTGAATTTTCTGAGGGATGGATCTTTGGGGTATCAGACACCCCGAGGAGGAAGACATCGTCATTAAATGCAAAATAGAAGCAAACGAATGGGCACACAGCGCATCCGAGTCGGAAGAAGCAAACAGCTTTGCCGCGTGGGCGGAGGAAACTTGAAAACCAAAAGAATGGCAGAAGAATATTTGTACTGACCCGAGCTGTTGGGACAAGAAAAGCTGTCACAGTGTCGACTAAACTAGGATTCGAGCCAGAGGTTAAGACGAGAGCACGGGGCTGGGGGCGTCCCTCCCCACCTCCTCCCCAGTCAGTGGGGGGGAGGGGGCGTTCTGGGCCCTGAACCTGCTCCACCCGCCCCCTGGGCCCGGCCACCCCGCGTGTCACAGCTGCAGGGTGCCTCCCAGGGCGGCTGCCACCAGCCGTGCGGCTCTGCCGAGTGCTTCCCTTCTCACTGCAGGGCTCACTTGAGCATAAAAGTTAGCGTAGTTACCTCGCACTCTCTGTTTTAGTTACTGTGAGTCTTCAGCGGCTTTCCTTAGTATTTAGTGTCGCTTAGTTTTCTCTGTAAAACGAATCATTTGTCATTATGTGCTTTTGTCTAAAACTGTATGACATCTGTCTTTGGTTTCCACCCTGCTGAAAAAAGGATTCGCACAGGTTTGCTGAAGAAAAATACAAGTCCTCTCGCAGTGAGGCCGCTAACCTTCCTCGCATGGAAGACGGGGGAGGGGGCAGGGCATGATGTGAACCTTGAGGGCCATCAGCATAAATCACTGGCCTGTGATGGTCAGCTTTCCATGCTCGCTAAGGCCAGCAGTCTGAATGTAACTTAGATGTAGTTCCGTAACTATCCCTTTAATGTGTAATGATTTAACTGGGACGAATCGTTTCTGAAGGAAATAAGAGAGTGAAGTGTGTTATCAATTCTCCATCCAATAACCAAAGAGTTCAGGAATGCAGCTGCAGTCCTGCCCTCTGTGCCTTGTCATTTAAAACCACACAGAGACTCCCTAGGGCCACTTACATGTGGTCGCAAACAGGCCTGTGGCCTCACCTCCCACTCGCTCGTGGACAGAAAGGTTTCTCTTCTGCTTCTGCGCGCCTTGGAAGTCACAGGGGAGGGATGTCTGTCCCACAAGTTTGAGGCAGTGCCGAGTCCCTGAAGTTTTTGAGAATTTAATGGGGAACATGCTGTAAAAATTCATTACCCGATTCTCCAAGAGGTGTCAGTGCGTTTTCAAAACCATTTCATCATCTGTATTTTTTTAAACTCAAAAATAATTTTTCTGCCAACAAAGTGAGATTTTTATTGTTTCTAACGTTTTACTTTGGTTTTAGAAGCATTTTCCTTGGGTGTTGATGCTATTTGTAATGGCTCTTGGAAATGAACAGAAAGGATAGACAGTTCTACCTGTAGACTACCCCCGAATGAGAACGACTTGCATTCCAAGACGTACCTGCGTCTCCCCCCACCCCGTGACAGCGGTTGCCATGCTGAGAGACAGGAGCTTACTCAGCTAAAAGCTGCAAGATTTATTGGGACCTGATCAACTTTTAACAGTTAGGAAAGGTAGAGTAGTTTGGAAAATTTTAATCTTTTATAAAGATGCCTTCAAACTTTGAATTTTGGAAGCTGAATGACAGTGATTACGACGTTAAGAACCTCTTTACCTGTTTCCTGATGGAGTGATTGAGCTGGTTTTTGGTTACCGAGAACACCCCTAAGCAGCAGTGCCGCACGTGAGTTCGTAGAGATTCAGTTCTTGAACCTCATAAAGCTTAACATTTCATTTGTTCTAAGCAAGTATCCTTCCCCAGGTAACCAGTACACTTCGCTGCACGCCATTGCTTTAATGCAATCCTTATTTCAAAATATATCTCAGGGAAGACTGTGGCTCAGAGGTGGAGCTCTTTGGGCTTGTGACTTGTCTGGTGGTCCTCAGTGACGCGCCGGGGCCAGCCGAGCCGCAGGCCGTGTCCTTGTGGGCAGGCGACAACAGCGTCCGACAGATTTGCGTCTGGATTGATGCAAGCTCGGGGCTTGATTGAGGGTGGACTCCATGCAGCTAGAACAGCAGGTTCTGTTGTCATTCGTACTTTCTACTCCTGTCCCCGCAAGTGACTGAGAAGGCGCGTGGCGGAGAATGCTGGGGCAGAGGCTCCGTGGTGGCCTTGCCCTTGAGGCAGACCATGCCCAAGCAGTGCTCTTCCTGTTTGTGTCGGGTTTTCCACAGAAAGTCGTGCCCCCGTTACTTTCGCAAACTGCCACCTCACCGAGTTGTCTGTGCAGGGCTGCCAACGTAAGCGCACGGGCGAGTGCGTGAACTGAATTGTCAGATTTGGGGGACGAGGACAGCTCTGATGGCCATTCCAGAAAGAGTTCCAAAACCGCTTTGAAGGGTGGACTAGGTGCTGACGTGGGTGCACAGCTTCCCAAGGGGAGTGCTTTGAAGGTGACCCTGGTGACACTCAGGAGTGCAGTACGGGGCACTTCTTCTAGGACGATCCGTGAACTGAATTGTCCGACCTCATGTGTAGTTCATGGTGTCTCCCAGACCTACTGACCCTGGAACCTGTGACATCTGGAAGGGTGACAGTTCCTAAAAACGTGGCTGGCTTTCTTTCCTTGTGAGGAAAGAGATTGGAAGCCTGTGGTGACGTGTTCGCGTTGGTGTAAACGTTTTCTGTCGTTCTCTCCATACTTCAGCTACTGCAGAATTAGAAACGCAGAAGTACTCACGGCGACTTGCGTTTTGCAGTGTTAGGATTAGGGACACGCATAGAGGCTCCTTGGCGGTCCCTGCGATGGCAGCTGAGGCCTCGATGGTGAGCGGATGCGGCTGCAGCTTCCAGATTGCCTCATTGGAGGTGAGAGAAGCCACGCAACATGGATGTTGCTGGTGTCACCCATGGGAGCCAGGAGGGACATCTCTCAGTGGGTGTGCACGTGCAGGGCCCAAGTTAGGCTCCAGCCTGGGAAGCACTGTTTGCCATCAGCTGTAGTTGCAACGCTTTATGACTGAACTGAGTTCTGCAGGTACCGAGTGATGGAAAATAACCACAAACCACCGGCCTTCTGGTGGGTCATTCTTGAACATCTCAGAGTTGGTGAGCGTTCGCTGTTGGCCACCCCAGCCTCCCCTCCAGCCTGCCTCTGTCCCTCAGGAACTGGTGGCTGTGCCCTCCCCTGCAAGAAGCCACTGCCAGGAGCTGATAAATTCCCACGCACTAAACTGTGTGCCTGAGGATGAAGAAGAGTTTCATTTCCAGGGGTTACTTGCACTTGGAGGAAGTTCAAAGACTTACACTAAACCAATGAATTCCTGAAAGCGGAAGCTCTGGGTTCTTCAGCAGAGTGGGAGGGTACATGTTTTGACAAGGACGTTCGTGTGACCTCCGCAGTGCATCACCTAGAGGGTGCATGCTATACTTAGAAGGCACATGAACACGCTGACTGGGAGATAAACTGAGGAGGAGTATGTGTAGTGGAAATGATGTTATTTTTTTAATTACATATTAGAGACAAATTAGGAATCACACAGCCTCTTCACCCTGAAAAATATGTGGTATTTAGACGGTCTTTATATATATGGGGTGAAGTATAAGGTGACACAGTAGCGTCAGTGACAGGCTTCCTATAAGCAGGCGGCAGGCTCCACGTCACTGCCATCACTGTCACAAATGTATTTCTAGATCGCATGCTTTCACGGGGCAGCGTCGCGGCCAGCTCCGTGCTGGCCTGCGTCTGGGCCATGACCCTGTCCTTGCAAATCAGTGATGATTTCAGGTTAGTCTCGCAGTTGCCTCGAGGTCAGCCTCATGAGCTCATTAAAATGTCTGTTTTAGTTCCAGTGGGCGCAGATGCATAGCAGCAACACAGGGGGCCCGTCGGGAAAGTTCTCGTCACCGTGACAACGGCCGGGCCCTGGCAGTATCCCGACAGCCCTGCGAGCTCACACCTATACAAGCAGATGTTTTAGCTTTTGTATGGATTTTTAATTTCTCAGTATCAAATATTTTCTCTTAGGCTTCCTACAGTGTCCACTGAGACAGTTTGTATAAAAATGGGGTTTTTATGGCATTATCCATAGCCATGTTAGTGTTTTTAAAATGTATCGCAAGGAAGAAGTTGGGAAATTCTAATACGTCCATGTACTACACTTGCGTATTCAAATTCAAGCGCGCAGGATGATGAAACAGGTAACAAAACATAACCGGTGATGCGTGTGACATTGTCACGCCTTTACAAACACGTTTCGGTACAGAACTACCTCCGTGTTACGTTTAATCAGATAGAAATTATATTTTGGGGTAAATTCACTGATGTCTGAAATTCCAAATAGGAATTAGAAGTTAAAACTACACTGAAGCAAAGGTCGTGGCGATCCCCGGGGATTCGGATCTCACAGGGTGTGGGCTGGAGGGCACTGATGACGCAGAACCTTCTGGTTGCCCCGGGCAGCCGCCCACGAGGGCCGCCGGGGCCTGGGGTGGGGGGAGCCAGGCGGATCCTGCGCTCCTGGGAGAGGGCAGGTGGCCCCGGCAGTGCTGCTGAGCTGAGCGGAGGCAGCACTTGGTCCCAGAGGCGGTTCGTGGGGACCGAGCCGCTGTCACACGCAGCTGGGGAGGCGAGGGCAGAGCCCGAGCCCTTGATCGCCCCACGTGGGTCCCGCCGCCCCTTTCCGTGGGGGGTGGGGTGGGGGGGTGGGGGCACGATGGGGGTGTGGCAGGGAGGTGCGGAGGGCTCCAGCATATTGTCTTCGGGGACAGGAGCAGCCGCCGGTGGCCCTGGGGGCTCCCGGGCCCTGGGATTGCGGCTCCGTCCCTCCCACCTTAAAGGGCGCGGGCCTGTGTGGGGTTTGCGCCAAACCGTCCTCTCCTGTCGGGCGAGGCAGTGACGAGGTCTCACTCGTGTCCTGCAGCCTCGTAGACAGTCTGCACGTGCGTCCTTACTGTCTTCCGGCTTTTTACAGGAGGGCAGCACTTCACTCACACGCGTGTGGGGTCCCCGTTCCTCAGCGCCCGGAACCCACGTGTCTCTGAGCTGCTGCCACCCGGTGCGTGCGCAGGCGGTGCTGACTGCTCCCGGCCCCGGCGCCGGCCCCACACCGGGAAGGGCGGCAGGACCCACGCGGCCCCGCCCCGCCGACTCCACAGGGGGAAGGGCGGCAGGACCCACGCGGCCCCGCCCCGCCGGCCCCACAGGGGGAAGGGCGGCAGGACCCACGCGGCCCCGGCGCCGGCCCCACACGGGGAAGGGCGGCAGGACCCACGCGGCCCCGGCGCCGGCCCCACACGGGGAAGGGCGGCAGGACCCACGCGGCCCCGGCGCCGACCCCACACGGGGAAGGGCGGCAGGACCCACGCGGCCCCGCCCCGCCGACTCCACAGGGGGAAGGGCGGCAGGACCCACGCGGTCCCGCCCCGCCCCTGCCCAGAACCGGGGCTGCATGTGCTCCCAGGGGTCCACCTCGGGGACTCTCGGGGACTCTCGCGCACTTTCTGGGGCGTCTGTTTTCGTTTCTGGAGCTGCTGTTGCATTTCCTCCGTGACTCACGGCTGCAGCCTGTGACTTCTGCTGGGTCTCAGGCCCGCTGGAGCACAGCACAAGGGGTCTGGGCCCCACACGGGTCGCCCATAGGGCTGGGGTCTCCTGGACGCGTAGGTGCTGTCCGCACAGGGGCCCCCCTGGACACTCCGGGAGTCAGCCCCGGGGACCTGAGCTCAGCGCACCCGCGCCTCCTCCCGGGGCGCACCCCCGCCCCCACTTAGAGCCGCCCCAGCTTTCTGCGCGTCCTGTGTCCTCGGGAATTGGGGCGCGGGGGCTTCTGGCCGTTGTGAACCGGGGGTGATGCCGTGGCTGGTTGTGTGTTCGAATTAAAGACACGTCGTCTTAAATTACAAAAACCGTCGCTGATTCTCCTTCTCCGCATTGGGAAAAAGCAGGCTCTGATGACATGTAAACTTCCTCTGGGGGAGAAATTAGGGTGCCGTGCGGGTGCTGGAGGGAGGCGGTGGTTTGGGGAGAGACCGCTGGTCCTGGAGGCGGCGGGCGATTTAGTCCTAGAAAGTGCGCGGGAAAGTACCGGCCTGCTTCCGCAGCCACCGCAGCTGCTGCACCGACAGGTTTCTGCTGCAAGTGTCCGCACAGTCTGAGTCTAGTCCCTAACC